>JAQZBX010030276.1:0-26891 GCA_029593785.1 Cabassous unicinctus | reverse complement strand
AAAAAAACAAACAAAAAAACTCATTTTTAAAAAAAAATATTCTTTTTTCCGTTTATCACTGTATTATCAGATGTCCAGTGTACCGTGATACCTTCCCCCTCTCATTCCCCAGTGTCTTCCAAATTTTGATTTTATTTTCAAAGAACTTTTATGTCACAGCAAAGTCACACCTGGAATACTAGAGACTCCCACAAACCCAAACTCCCTCCCCCTTCCCCACCCCATATTAAAACCTTTTTTTTTAATGGATGTTAGCATTGTTATAACTGTTATACAGATAGTAAAATATAGCAACTGAAAATTGTCAATGGTTTACATTATAGTTTACAATTTAGATTGTACAGTTTAATAATTTTTGATGATATTTACCATGTCCTGTATCCAATACTATAAGGTAATGTAGAATATTTCCCATGACCACTAAATACCCCATTTGATCTTTTATGTTCCTTTCTCCCCACCCCGTGGGGCATATGACTCTTCCCTGTCTGGCTCTTGGGATGAAAATATTCATAGTTATATGCCCTGGGGATTCTAACCTGCCCTGCGTAATCTACCCACCTGTTAACCCTGCACCACCAAACCCAGTAAAATCTCTACCCACCTGTCATATCCTTCAATATGTATCTATGATCTATCAATTTACCATAGATTATGTTCATATGGGTGATGGCTCACAACCTACCCTTCTCACTCTCTCCCTTGTTAACCTATCTTTCAGTCAGTGGTTCTCAGAAACTGTTAACTTTCCTCAAATCAAATCAATGAGGTCATAAACGGTTCATCCTTCAATGCCTGGCTTGCTTCACTCAACATAAGGTCTTCAAGATTCATCCATATTATTCCATGTGTTAGCACTTTATTCCTTCTAATAGCTGGGTAATATTCCATTGTATGTATGTACCACATTTTGCTTATCCATTCATCTGTTGATGGGCACCAGAGCTGATTCCAACTTTTCGCAATTGTGAACAATGCCGCTATGAACATTGGTGTGCATATATCTGTTCGCATCTTTGCTTTCCATTCATCTGGGTATATACCCAGAAGTGGAATTGCTGGATCATATGGAAGATCTTTGTTAGTTTTCTAAGGAATCGCCAAACTGTTCTCCACAGCGGCTGAACCATTCCACAATCCCACCAGCAGTGGATGACGGTTCCTATTCCTCCACATCCTCTCCAACACTTATATTCTGCTGTTTTTTTAATAGCTGCCATTCTGATGGGTGTAAGATTGTATCTCATTGTGGTTTTGATTTGCATTTCCCTAATAGCTAGTGATGTCAAGCATTTTTTCATGTGCTTTTTAGCCATTTGTTTTTCTTCCTTGGAGAAGTGTCTTTTCAGGACACTTGCCCATTTTTTAAATGGATGGTTTGTCATTTTATTTTTGAGATGTAGGATTTCTTGATATATGCAGGATATTGGGCTCCTATTAGATATATGATTGCCAAATATTTTCTCCTTTGCATAGGCTGCCTTTTTATTTTCTTCATAACATCCTTTGAGGTGCAGAAGTTTTTAATTTTGATGAGATCCAATTTATCTATTTTTTTCTCTTGCTGCTCATGCTTTGGCTGTGAAGTTCATGAAACCATTTCCTATTACAAGGTCCTGTAGATGCTTCCCTACATTATCTTCCAAGGTCTTTATGTTTTTGGCTCTTACATTTAGATCTTTGTTCCATCTGGAGTTGATTTTGTATAAGTTGTGAGATGGTATTCTTCTCTCATTCTTTTGGATATGGATATCCAGTTCTCCAAGCATCACTGGTTAAAGAGGCCATTCTTTCCCAACTGAGTGGGCTTGGTGGCCTTGTAGAATATCAGATGACTGTATATGCCAGGAGCTATATCAGAACTCTCAATTCGGTTCCATTGGTCGGTAGGTCTATCTTTGTGCCAATACCATGTGGTTTTGAACACTGTAGCTTTGTGGGATGTTTTAAAGTCATGTAATGTGATACCTCCAACTTCATTTTTCTTTTTCAATATGTCTTTGGTAATTCAGGGCCTCTTACCTCTCCAAATATATTTTATGGTTAGTTTTCCCAATTCCTTAAAAAATACAGTGTTGATTTTTATTGGAATTGCATTAAATCTGTAGATTAGTTTAGATAGACATCTTGATGATGTTTAGTCTTCCTATCCATGAACAGGGACTATTTTTCCATTTATTTAAGTCTTCTTTGATTTCCTTTAACAGTGTTGTGTAGTTTTCTGTATATGAGTCCTTTACATGTTTAGTTAAAATTTTCCTAGGTATTTGATTCTTTTAGCTACTTTTGTAAATGGTATTTTTTTCTTGAATTCCGGCTCAGATTGCTCATTATTGGTGTACAGAAATGCTACTGATTTGTGAGCACTGCTCTTGTAGCCTGCAACATTACTGAACTCATTTATAATTTGTAGAAGATTTGATGTAGATTTCTCAGGGCTTTCTATGTATAGGATCATGTCGTCTGCAAATAATGAAGTTTTTACTTCTTCCTTTCCAATCTGGATGCCTTTTATATCCTTTTCTTGCCTCAGTGCTCGGGCAAGTACCTCTAAGACAATGTTAAATAGGAGTGGTGATAGAGAGCATCCTTGTCTTGTTCCCGATCTCAGAGGGAAGGCTTTTAAGATTTCACCATTGAAAATGATGTTGGCTTTGGGTTTTTCATATATACCTGTTATCATATTCAAAACGTTTCCTTCTATTCCTATCTTTTGTAGTGTTTTTATCAGGAAAGAGTGCTGTATTTTGTCAAATGCTTTTTCTGCATCTATAGAGATGACCATGTGACTTTTTACTTTCAATCTGTTTATGTGGTGTATTACATTGATTGATTTTCTTATGTTGAATCATCCTTGCATACCCGGGATGAAACCCACTTGGTCATGGTGTATAATCCTTTTGATATGTTGTTGAATGTGATTAGCAAGTGTTTTGTGAGGATTTTAGCATCTAGGTTCATTAGAGAAATTTGTCTGTTGCAAGTATTTTCTTGAGGAGTTTTGCATCTGTATTCATTAGAGACATTGGCCTGTAATTTTCTTTTTCATAGTATCTTTTTTAAAATCAATTTTATTGATACATATTAATAAAGCACACAATTTATCCAAAGTGTACAATCAGTGGTATTTGGTATCATCACATATTTGTGTTTTCATACTTCAGTCATTATTAGATAATTTTCATTATTTTAATAATAATCATAAACACAAAGCAAATAAACAAGAAAACTCCCCACATTTCAATTGCTCTATATTTCCCCTGCTATACATAGCTGCTTTTTCTGACTATTTGTTGCACAATTATTTTTTATTTATTAAGCAGTTTTATGGAGATATAGTTACATATCATATAATCTATCCAAAGTGTATAATCAGTGGTTTTTAGTGTAATCACAAATGTACATTCATAATCTCAAAAAATTTAGAACAATTTCATTACTTCAAAATTAAAGAATCCACACCCCTTAACATTCTGTCCTCAGCCTTACATAAACACTAATCTAATTTCATGTTTATAAATTGATTTATATTAACATTTTATATAAATGGACTCATACACTATGTAGTACTCTGTGTTTGGGCTCCTTCACTGAGTATGACTGTTTTTGTCTATTCTTAACATTTTGTTGTAGTAACCTAGATTTGTTCAACTTCAGAAAAAAATTGTCTTATATATGCAATTTAACCCAAATTCATATTTCACATAACACATTTTTATTTCACGTAATATTTTTAGTTCATAATAATGAAGTCATAAATAGTTTGCCATTTTGTGACTTTCTTGCTTCACTCAACCTAAATTCCTCCAGCTTTATCGATGTTGTCATATGCTCCATGACTTCATTTCTTCTTACCACTGAACAATATTCCACTGTGTGTATACTTCACAATTTGTTTATCTATTCAAAAGTTGATGGACACCAGAGTTGTTTCCAACTTTGGGCTGTCATGAATAATACTGCTATGGATATTTGGTGTTCAGATGTCTATTCGTGTCACTGCTTTCAGTTCTTCTGATATATACTTGGCAAAGTTATTGCTGGGTCTAATGGCAAGTCACTATTAAACTTCCTTAGGAATAGCCAAACAGTACACCACAGTGGCTGTACCATTATACATTCCAAACAACAATGAATAAGCGTTCCTATCTTTCCACTTCCTCTGCATCTGCTCACCTCTGAGTCAGCTTAATGAGCCAGGGGTTTTACTCCCACTTAATATCTTGAGAGTGCAGAGGGGAACACTTCCCAGCATTGAGGAGCTTTAATAATTCACTCAAAGTTTGTTGTATTGCGTTCTGCCTCTTTCTGTCCGTTACCCTCTGGGGAGTTGTGAAGCACTGTCCTTCTCTGCTGGCTTCCAAAGTAGGTCCCTAAGGCAGCTTTTGGCTTTTTCCCCATTATTTTTGTGAGAGAGCTGAGTCTTGCCTGCCTTACCTGATGCCATCTTTGCACAATCACGCGTTTTCATAATATCTTTAATCTCATTTGGGGATTAGAGTGAGGTTGACGTCATAGAATGAATTTGGTGGTGTTCTTTCCTGTTCAAATTTTTTGGAAGAGTTTGAGGAAGATTGGTATTAGATCACCTTTCAATGATTGGTAAAATTCACCTATGATGCCATTTGGTCCTGGGCTTTTCATCCTTTTGAGGTTTTTGTTGACTGTTTCAATCGCTTCACTTGTGATTGATTTGTTGAAGTCTTCTGTTTCTTCGAGGGTTGGTGTAGGTAGTTCATGGGTTTCTAGGGATTTGTCAATCTCATCTACATTGTCTAGTTTTTTGGGAGACAGTTGTTCATAATATCTTTTTATGATATTTCTTACTTTTTCAGGATCAGCTGTAATGTCCCCTCTCTCATTTCTGAATTTATTTATTTGCATCTTCTCTCTTTTTTCATGTCAGTATTGCTAATGGTTTGCCAATTTTGTTGATATTCTCAAAGAACCAACTGCTGGTTTTTTTATTATCTCTATTGTTTTTGGTTCTTGATTTCATTTATTTGTTTTCTGAGCTTTACTATTTCCTATTACTTTCTTTGTGACTAGTTTTCTGTTCTTTTTCTAGTCCCTCCAGATATGCATTTAAGTCTTCAATTTTAGGTCTTTCTTCTTTTTTAATGTAACCATTGAGAGCTATAAATTTTCCTCTCAGCACAGTCTGTGTAGTGTCCCATAGGTTTTGCTATGTTGTGTTCTCATTTTCATTTATCTCAAGATATTTTCTGAATTCTCTTGCAATTGCTTCTTTGACCAAATAATAATTTAAGAGTGTGTTGTTTAATCTCCATGTATATATTAATTTTCCCTTAGGCTGTCCACTAATGATTTCAATCTTCATTCCATTATGATCAGAGAAAGTGTTTTGTATAATTTCAATCTTTTAAATTGTGTTGAGTCTTGTCTTGTGACCCAATGTATGGTCTACACTGAAGAAGAATCCCAGAGCATTTGAAATGAAAATATATCCTCATGTATTAGGGTACAATTTTCTACAGTTGTTTGTTAGGAGTAGTTCATTTATCATATTTTTCAAGCTATTTGTTTTTTACCCTCTGCCAGATGTTATATCCAATACTGAGGGTGGTGTATTGAAATCTCCAACTATTATTGTAGAGACATATATTTCTCTCATCAATTTTGCCAGTTTGTGCCTCATGTGTCTTGGGGCACCCAGGTTAGGTACATAAATAATTATAATTATTTCTTCTTGATGAATTGCCCCCTTTTTAAAATATATATTCACCTTCTTCATCCTTTATAATAGTTTTGCATTTAAAATCTATTTTGTGTGATATTAGTACACTAATCCAGCTCTTTTTTGGGTTACTATTTTCATGGAATAACTTTTTCCACAATTGCACTTTTAACCTGGTTTTGTCCTTATGTCTGAGGTGTCTCTTGTACACAGCATATAGATATCTCATATTTCTTTATCCATTCTATCAGCCTATGTCTTTTAATTGGGGATGTCAAACTATTAGCATTCAATGTTATTAATGTAAAATTATTATTTATTCAATGATTTTTGTCCTTTGGCTTTCTGTTACCATACCTTACTATTTTCTAAATATTTACTCTTTAATTTCTCCTTCCAAAAATTTTTCATTTCTACACTCTTCCCCAGTTCTCTTACCCTTCTTTTATCCTGTCAGGTTGTAACATTACCTTTAGTATATCTTGTACTTCTATTCTTTTGTTAACATATTCTATCAGATTTCGTTTGTCTATGAAGACTTTGAACTCATTCTCATTTTTGAAGGACAGTTTTGCCTAATACAAATTCTTGGCTGGCAGCTTTTCTCTTTCAGTACATTAAATATATCACACCACTTTCTTCTTGCCTACATGGTTTCTGATGTTAGGTTGGCACTTAATTTTACTGAGGTTCTCTTGTATGAGACCCTTTGCTTTTCTCTTGATGCGTTCAAAATCCTCTTTTTTAATCTTATATTTGTCATCCTTAACAGTAGATTTCAAAGGATAAGTCTATTCATATTTATTCTGTTTGGGCTGTGTTCTCCTTGAATATTGATATTTATGTCTTTCATAAGGGTTGAGAAATTTTCAGTCATTATTTCCTCTAATATTCTTTCTGCCCCTTTTCCATTCTCTTCTCCTTCTGGGACATTGATAATGTCTACTTTTGTGTGTTCCATATTGTCATTCAATTCCCTGTGACACTGTCCCATTTTTCCATTCTCTTCTTTTTCTCTTCCAGTTCAGATGTCCTGTCTTTGAAATCACTAATTCTGTCTTTGAGTAATTCAAATCTTTTGTGTGCATCTAATATATTTTTAATCTCATCCATCATGTCTTTTATGCCCATAAGGTCTGTTACTTTTCTTTGCAGGCTTTCAAATTGTTCTTTAGGCTCACCCAGTGTCTTCTTAATACACTTTATCTCTTTAGTCATATTTTCCTTCAATTCTTTGAATTGATTCAGGAGGGTTGCTTGATAATCGTTGTCTTAAATCCTGTATCTCCTCAGGTTATTTGGTTTCTTCTTTTGAATGGGCCATCTCTTCCTGTTTCCTAGTATGGCGTGTAAATTTTTTGCGGATGTCTAGGTGTCTGAATATGTTGGTGAATTTACTCTGATGGTCAATCTCTTTCTCTTGCCTATTGTTTTTCTTCACAGATCTTTGATATTTGGTTCTTTGATATTTTAAGTCTTTAAAATTGTACAGCTCAAGTTATCAAAATTGGGCTGTGGATTCACTAATAAGGTGCAAATTTTCTTCCCAAGTTTCAAATTAAAAGATACCTAAAAGCAGTTTTTCTCTATGCAAGTCCAGAACAGCCAGCACATGGCACACATAGGCATACCTTTCCATGAAAGCATTTCTTTTAATCTCTGTTTTCCTGTATTTTGGTGTGGTCAGTATCAAGATCGAAAGCATGCTCCACCAAGATAATTCACTGAAGAGAAGCCTCCCAACTAACCCCTCCCTTTTCCCTTGTAACAGTTGACAGGGAGGAAGTTGTCTGTTCTCCTCTCAGTCAGCTGCAATGAGCCAAGGGTCTTACCCCAGCTTAATACATTGAGTGTGGAGGTGAGAAGCACTTCCCAGCCACTGTGGGGCATTGATAACTCACAAATGTTGTTTTAGATTCTCATCTATCTGACTCTCACCCTACCGGGACTTGTGTAGCACTGTCCTTGTCTGCTGACCCCCAAAACAGGTTCCTTGGACAACTTTTGGCCCTTTCTGTATTGATTTTCTGAGAGTTGAGTCCTGCCTGCCTACTCTGATGCCATCTTCCCAGAATTCTTTTTCTTTCAAATTTTTGGAAGTTTTGGAGTTAATTCCTCTTTGAATAGTTGGTAAATTTCACCATTGAATCCATCTCCTACTGGGTTTTACTTTGTTGAGATTTTTAAATAATTGGCTCATTCTTTTTATTAGGTATTAGTCTATTGAGGTCCTCTATTCCTAAGTCATTGTAAATAATTTATTTATTGATTGGAATTTTCCCTTTTATCCAAGTTATCTAATATTTTGGAATATAATGTTCATAATATCCTCTTATAAACCTTTTTATTTCTTAGATTCAGTAGTAAGGTCCACCCTTTTATTTCTGATTTATTTATTTATGTCCTCTCTCTTATCTCTCTTCCAATTGAGCTAAAGTTTTGTCAATTGTATTGACCTTTTCAAAGAAACACTTCAGGGTTTGATGATTCTCTTTGTGTTCTCTACTTAATTTACCTTTTTTATTTACTTCTTTTTTATTGCTTTAGGTTAAGTATTCACTTTTTTTAAAATGTGATTATGGACTTTGTTTAATATTTTACTGATATTTTAATATATATTTTTTTAATACAAGGAATTCCTTTTGAGTTATCATTCAACTGTCAATTATTCATAAAACACGTATATTTTTCATGCTGCCTGGTCTCTTAGAATTTGAAACTCTTAATGAATATTCTTTTTTGCTTGTTTTTTTGTTTATTTATTTATTTATTTTTATATTTTAAAAGATGCTTAAATTACATAAGTGTTATACAAAAATTACAGGGATTTCCATGTTCTCCACCTCCCACACCTCCCATAACCTCCCACATAAACATCTTTCATTAGTATGGCACATCACTTGCAATGGATAAACACATCCTGGGGCTTTGCCACTAAGCATGGACCATAGTTTACATTGTAGACCCTACTCTCTCCCACACAGTTCTGCATGTTATATGCTGATGTACTTTCACTTCTTTTTTTGGATCTTCTCATTTTGACCTTAGGTCTATGATTTGAGATATTTCTTCTTTCTTAATCTAAGCATTTGATGCTATAAATTTATCTTTCAGCACTGCCTTCACTGCATCCAGTAAGTTTTGGTGTGCTGTGGATTCATTTTCATTCATGTAAAGATAGTGCCTCCTTTCCCTTGTGATTTCTGTTTGACCCATTGCTTGTTTGTTTTAAGAGTGCATTGTTTAATTTCCACATATTTGTGGATTTTTCAGCAATTCCTCTGTTATTGACTTCTAATTTAATTCCATTGTGGTCATAGAAAATACTTTTATGATTTCATTAATTTATAATTTACTGGGAATTGTTTTATGATCTACCATGTGGCCTAACCTAGACAATGAGTCATGTGCACTATAGAAGAATGTGTATTCTGCTGCTTAGGGGTGAAGTGGTCAATATATATCTGATAAGTCTACTCAGTTGACAGTATTGCTCAAATCACCTATATCCTTATTAATCTTATGTCTAGATGATCAATCCATTATCAAAAATGATGAATTTGTATTACCAGAATAATGAAAGTGCTCTAAGAATGATTGAGTGATGAATGCACAAATATGTGATTACACTGAATACCATTTAATGTACACTTTGAATGAATTTATGCTTTATTAATATGTATCAATAAAATTGATTTGTTAAAACACCTACAAAAGAGATGTGAGAACTATAAGGAACTTGAGGAACATCTTAATCTTTCCTCCTGACCTGCTAAAATTCAAAGAGTTCTGAAGGGACAGAAATTCTATCACAGTGATGAATGTGGCAAAGCTTTCAATTTGAGCTCACACCTTACTGGCCATCAGAGAATCCATACTGGAGAAAAGCTCTAAGAGTGTAAAGGGTGTGGTAGGACCTTCAGCAGACCCTTCCACCCAAGGTACTTTTTATCTCAGTCACAGTAATTTTCATTTCTGTAAGTTCAATTTGGGTATTTTTTGTATCTTCCATATCTCTACTCAACATATTCAATCTTTCCTCTGGGTTTTTGATTATGTAATATATAGTTCTAATAACTTTAATATTTTAATAATGATTCTAATATCTGTGAAAAAAGTATTCTATTGAAATTTATTATTAATGTAGAACCGTTTATTCCTCCCTTCAAATCTGTCAATATTTGTGTCATATATTTTGGGGCTCTGCCATTAGATGCAAATATTTTTATAATTGTTATGTATTCTGGTTGAATAGACCCCTTTATTTGAGGGACCTTTTTGTCCCTTGATACAGTTTTGTCTGAAAATCTATTTTAGCAGCTCTTAGTAGAGATACTACAGATCTCTTTTGGCTATTATTTCTATAGTGAATATATATATATATCTCCTTTCACTTTGAAATTCCTTGTATCTTGAATTTAAGGTGAATCTCTCGTAAACAGCATATTAATGGTTCATGCATTTTTATTCACTCTGACAATTGCTAACTTTTGATTAGACAATTTAGTTAATTTACATTTTAAGTAACTGCCAATAATACATGACTTTCTAATGCCATTTTTCTATTCTGTCCTTGTAGATTTTTAACTCTGAATTCCTCCATTAATGCCTACTTTCTTGTTTATTTTATTTTTTGTATTGGAACATTTTGAGTCACTTCTCATTTCTTTGTGAATGTATTTTTCATATGTATTCTCTGTGATTACAATGGGGCTAAAATTTAATATACTAAATTTTTAACAGTCACAATTAACAATCAATTAAGTAATTGAAACCAACTTAAATTGAATTGCATGTGAATTCTCTGTTTCTATTCATCTCTATCTCCCAGCTTTTTGGTGTACTTCTTACAAATTATATAAATATAAGATAATTTTGGGGGATTTTTGAGCAATGATGCATAAAATACAGGACTCTCACTTACCACCCTATTATTAACACCTTGCATTGTTGTGGAATATTTTTTACAAGGGATAATAGAATATTTTAATAACTGTACTATTAACTATCATTCACTGTTTTTCCTAAAGCTTACTGTGTGGTGTCATGCATATTTTTACAAAAATTTTATTCTGTTTCTAGTTATTCAACTAATACTGTCCTTTATAACCACAAACATGTATGTGGATTGCAGTGTCATTAGTAATGTTCACATGTTGTGCTACCATCATCCATTTCCAAAACATTTCCATAATTCCAAATATGAACATTGAACATTTTGAGCTTTAATTCCCCATTCCATATGCCCATTTTCTTTTTGCTGACACTATGAGAATGCTTATTCTAATAATTTCAAATCAGTGAGAACATATAATATGTGTCCTTTTGTATCTGATTTGTTTCATGAAATGTGATGCCTTCGAAGTTCATCCATGTTGCCACAAGTATCAGGACTTAATTCATTTATAGCTGAATAATATCCCATTGTATTTATATAACACAATGTAATATATATATTGTTTATCTATTCACTGTTTTATAGATAGGAATTGCTTCTATATTTTGGTAATTGTGAATAATGCTGCTATGATGATCAGTGTGCAAACATCTGTTTGAGTTCCTGCTTTCAGTTCTTCTGAGTATGTGTCTAGTAGTGAGATTTCTGGGTTATATGATAATTCTATAGGTAATATTCTGAGGAATTGCCAAGGTCTTTCCCACTACAGCTTCACCAGTTTTCAATGCTTTCACCAATGAATTAGTGTTCCTATTTCTCTGCATCTTGACCAACACTCATTATTTTACATCTGTTTTAACTAGCAGCTATTCCAATGGGTATTAAATGATATCTCATGGTTTTGATTTCCCTAATGCCTAATGATATTGAATATCTTTCATGTGCTATATGGCCATTTGTTTATTTTCCTGGAGAGATGCCTTTTCAAGCCCTTTGGCCATTATTTTAAAATGGATTGTTTTCCTTCTTGTTTTTTGGATTGAAGTATGCCTTTATATATTATGGATATTAAAAATTTATCAGATATATGCTGTGGTAGTTTAAGATTATTTTATAAATTCTAAAAATAGAAAAATTATGTTTGTAAACTAATCTTTTCCTCTGGGTGTGATACCCTTTTATTTATTTGAAATCTGTTGAGGGGATGTGGATTACATTACTTATTAAAATTGCTGTAAGGCTTTTTATTGGGCTTCATTAGTGAGGCATGACTCAGGTTGAGTCTCCACCGCTTTGCTGGGTCTGATAGAGATGGACTCAGACAGACACAGGAAGAGAGAGTTCTGCAATTTTTGATACTGCCATTTGAAAGAAAAGAGAAGGTTCAAATAAGCTGAGACCCTGGAAAAGACTAATCTTTCCCAATTGAATGATCTTTACTCTTTTGTAAAAAATCAGTTGGCCCTAAATGTGAGGGTTCATTTCTGAGCTCTCTTTTTATTCCATTAGTCTATATATCTGTCCTTATGACACTACCATGGAGTTTTGATTACTGTGGCTTTGTTGTAAGTTTTAATAACAGCAAGTGTAAGTCCTCCAACTTCATTCTTCCTGTAAAAGTTAACTTGGCCAATTCTGTGCACCTTATCTTTCCAAACACATTGGTTGATTGCCTTTTATATTTATGCAAAGAAGGCTGTTTGAATTTTGTTTGAGACTATATCAAATCTGTAAATTTCTTTCGATAGCATTGACAACTTAGTGATATTTTATCTTCCTATCCATGAACATGAAATATCTTTTTATTTATTTAGGACTTCTTTGATTTCTTTTAGCAATGTTTGGTAGAATTATGTGTACAAGTCATTTGCATCCTTGGTTAGACTTATTCTTAGAAATATTTATCTATAAGTTGCTATATTGAATGGAATTTTTTAATGATTTCTTTTTCTGATTGTTCATTGCTAATGTATAAAAACACTATTGATTGTTGGATTTTGATCTTAATCTCCACCACTTTGCTGAATTCATTTATTAGCTCTAAGGGCTTTGTGGTAGACCTTCAAGATTTTATGTGCATATGATCATGTTGTCTGCAGATAGGGAAAGTTTTACTGTTTCCTTTACAATTTGTATGTCTTTTCCTACTTTTTCTTTCCTAATTGCTCTGGCAAGAAATTCCAGTACAGTGTTGAATAACAGTGGTGACAGCAGGCATCCTTGTTTGTTCCTCATCTTAGAGGGAAAGCATTCAGTCTTTCCCCATTAAGTATGATGTTAGCTGTGAGCTTTTCAAATATACCCTTTTTCATTTTGTTGAAATTATTTCTATTCCTTGTTTTCTATTTGTTTTTATCGAGAAGTTGTTCTGGATTTTGTCAAATGTCTGTTCTGCACCAATTGAGGTGATCAGGTTGTTTGTTTTCATCATTCTGTGAGTGTAATGTATTAAATGAATTTATTTTCCAATGCTGAACCACATTCATACCACCTATAATTTATAAACTATCCACACCAGGGATAAATTTCACTTAATCATGGAGTGTAATTCTCTTAATATATTGTTGGATTCGTTTGCTTATATTTTATTGGGGATTTTTGCATTTATATTCATAAGAGTTATTGGACTGCAGTTTTCTTTTCTTGTGGTACCTCTATCTGGCTTTGGTATGCAGGAGATGTAGAACTTGTAGAATGAAATAGGGAGTCTTCCAGTCTATTCAGTTTTTTGGAAGAGTATCAGGAGAATTGGAGTTATATCTTCAAGGATGGTAATATTCCTCTGTGTAGTGATTTGGTCCTGGGTCTTAGTTGGGAGGTTTGGGATTGCTGGTTCAATCTCTTTAGTACTAATTGATTTAAGATCCTCTATTTCTTCTTGGTTCAGTGTAGCTAGTTTGTGTTTTTCTAAGAAGATATCCATTACATTTAGTTGATATGTTTTATTGGCATACAGATGTTCATAGTATCCTCTTACAGTCCTTTTCATTTCAGCAGGGTCAGTAGTTATGCCCCCCTTTTCATTCATGTTTATTTGTATTCTTTCTCTTTTTTTTCTTTATCAGACTACAGTAAATTTGTCAAATTTATTGACATTTTCTAACAACAATCTTGGTTTTGTTGATTTTCTCTATTGCTTTTATCCTCTATATCATTTATCTCTGCTTAAAATTTGTTATTTCATTCCTTCTGCTTACTTTGGGTTTAGTTTTCTCTTCTTTTTCTAGGTTTTCCAGTTTTGAGGTTAGATCTCTGATTTGAAGTTTTTTCTTTTTTAATTAAGTATTTAAAGGCCTAAATATAACTCTCACCACTGCCTTTCTGAATTCCATGTGTTTTAGTGTGTTGTATTTTCACTTTCACTCCCTCAACATGTTTCTTAATTTCACTTGCGATTTCCTCTTTAAGCTACTGGTTGTGTGAAATGTGTTGTTTAATTTCCATAAAATGTGAATTTTCCATTTCTCCCTTTGTATTGATTTCTAGCTTCATTTCATTGCTCAGAGAAGGTACATTGTATGATTTCAGTATTACATTTTTTTATGACCTAATATGTGGTCTATTTTTGAGAATGATCCATGTGCACTAGAGAAGATTTTATATTTTGCTTATTTGAGGTGGGAAGTGATGTGTTCCATTATGCCTGTCAGTTCAAGTTGACTTAGAGTATTATTCAACTCTTGTATTTCCTTATTGATCTTGTCTAGATATTTTATCCATTATTGGAAGTTGTGTATTAATGTTTCCTATTATTAATATAGAACTGTCAGTTTCTCCCTTCCAATCTGCCAGATTTTCTTCATTTATTTTGGGGTTCTGGTGTTATGCACATATATATTTATAATTGCTACATCTTCTAGTTGAAATGACACTTTCATTAGTATACAATTACTGTATTTGTTCCTCATAACTGTTTTTACTTAACACCTATTTTATCTGATATTTGTACAGCTACCTCAGGTCTCTTTTGGTTACTACTTGCATGGTATAAATTTTTCCATCCTGTCACCCTCAACCTACATGTATCTTTGAATTAATTATGAGTTTCATGCCGACAGCATATAGTTGTTTCATGCCTTAATAACTTTTCTTCCAATATATGCCTTTTGACTAGAGAGTTTAATTTATTTATATTTAAATCTCTAGCAATAATAGAGGAATTAATTCTGCTTTTTTTTTTCAGGCTTTTTAAGTCTCACATTTTGGACCCCTAATTCTTCCTTTAATGCCTAATTTTATATTTATTTGAATTTTTGTGCTGTACCATATTGAGTGACTTCTCTTTTCTGTCTGGATACATTTTTCATCTATTATCCTTGGTGTTACCATGGGGTTAAAATTTAACATCCTAAATATGTAAAAATTATATTTGGTTTGCTATTACCACAACTTATGTAGCATAAACATATACTTTTCCTATCCTCCTCTGCTACCCATCTTTTTGTTTTGTAATTGTTACCACTTATGTCTTTGTAGTCTATATGCCTAAAACCATCTATTTATGATTTCCTTTTATGAATTTGCATATTAGCACCTGTAGGAAGTAAGAACTAGAGTTACATACTAAATAATACTCTACAATAGTACTGGCATTTACACTTATGCAAATGGTTAATTTTATCATATGCATTTACTTCTATATGCCACTTGGAACCACTGTCTAGTGTCCTTTCCTTCAGTCTTAAGAACTCCCTTTAGCATTAGGGTACAGCAGATCTACTGGGGATGAACTCCCTCAGCTGTTGTTTATCTGGGAATGTCTTAATCTCTCCCAAATTTTTGAAAGAAGTCTCACTGAAGATATAATTCATGACTGGCTGTTCTTTTATTTCAGCATTTTAAGAATTTCAACCCACTGCCATTTTGCCTAAATGGTTTCTATTGAGAAATCAACATTCAATCTTATTGGGACCCACTTGTACAGAACATATTGCAGTTCTTGCAGCTCTCAGAACACTCTTAATGATTTTTGCATTTGATCGTGTGCTCAGTATTGGATGGGGTGTATTTAAATTCACATTTATCCTATTTGATATTCTCTAAGCTTCTTGAATGTGCATATTCATTTCCTCTGCTAAGTTTGGAATTTATCTGGAATTACTTTTTCGAATATTCCTTCTACCCTTTCTCTCCTTCTTTTTCTTCTAGGACGCCCATAATGTATATAATGGTATACTTCATTGTGTCCCAGAAGTATATTAGTCTATTGTCGATTTTTCTCATATTCTTTTCTTTCTAGTTCAGCCTGACTCATTTCAATTGTTTTGACTTTGAGTCCACTGATTCTTAACTCTGCTAGCTCCAATCAGCTCTTGAAACCCTCCTGGGAGTATTTTATTTTAGTTTTTGTGGTCTTCAAATCCAGTAATTCTGTTTGGTTCCTTTTTTAATATTTATATCTCTTTACTAAGATTCTCATATTTCTCATTCATTGTTTTCCTGGTATCCTTTAGTTATTTCTCTGTATTTTTGTTCATCTTGCTGAGAACACTTTAAAGTGTAATTACACTTTAAAGGCTTTGTTGGGTAAGTGTACATTCTGGTCTTCTGTGTTGGTGTTTTCTGGATTTTTATCATCTTCCTTTTGATAAGCCATCATATACAGTGTATATTTTCCATTTAATAATTTTATTTAAGTATCATAAATAAATGAACATTGATGAATAGTAAGTATATAGTAAAAGTTATTAACTTACAAACATGCATTTTATCATACAGGGTTCCCATGTATCAACATACCACCAACACCTTTGCATTGTTGTGACACATTTGTTTACAAACTGTAGAAGAGCATGGTCAAAATATTACTAGTACTAAACATTTGGTGTATTTTCTCCCAAATTATCCAATTATTAAGATCCTATGTTAGTATTATATATTTTTTTACATTTCATGAGAGAAAGTTCTTATATTTGTTCTGTTAACCACTTCCATCTTCCACCATAAGATTCACTGTGATATCCATTATCATGTTTTGTATAATCCATTCAAAGTGTACACTCAGTGGCTGTCTGTTTCATCACAGAGTTTTGCTGTCATCATGTCAGTCAATTTTAAAGCATTTTCATTATTCCAAAAGGAAAAATCTCATATCCCCTTAGACCCCTTATTTTTGTCCCTTAGAATTGATATAATATCTTCTTTTCCATTGCAGCAAAAATGTTACAATATTTGTGTTAACTATTGTCCATAATTACATTGGTTTTATTTTTTCCCATGATTCGTTTTATTAACAATTTGTAAAAATTGTTCTTCTAATTATGCTATTAGCCACAAACTTTATCCACAAATTAAATCAATATAAAATATTCCCCAGATTATCCTCAAGCTTCCTTTCAATTGATTTTGCCTCCATGGACTGCCCCTTTCAGTCACAATCACATTTACAAATCAGCAGTGTTAGTTATACATTTTCTTATTGTATACATACCAAATGTATGTATATACTAACTAACATAGAGCAGACACTATCACATTTACAAATCAGCAGTGTTAGTGTATACATACCTTTGGTATATTTTTTCCGGGGATGTATGGAAAAAATATTCCAAATGTATGCTATGGACCACAGTTAGTGGTAATAATCTGATCATGTTCTTTCACAATCTACAAAAAATGTTCCACATAATGTAAGGATTGGTGGAGGGATGATGTATGGGAATTCTGCACATCATGCATGATTGTTTTGTAAGCTCACAACTTCTCTAGTAAAACAAATCACTTGGGTCTATTCTGAGTTCTTAGTTCAGTTCCATTGATCAATATATCTATCTTTATGCAAGTATGAGGTTGTTTTTACCAATGTAGGTTTGTAATATGACTTAAATTCAAGACCTAAGAGTCCTTCAACTTCATTTTTCTTTTTAAAGATATTTTTGATTATCCAGGACACCTTACCATTCCAAATAAATTTAATAATTCAGATTTCTATTTCTGAAAAAAAAAAAGCAATAGGTCTTTTATCGAGATTTTTTTGAATCTGTAAATCAGTTTGTGTAGAATTGACATCTTAGTGCTATTTAGTCTTCTAATCCATGAATACAGAAACCATTTATTTAGTACTTCTTTGATATATTTTAGCAATATTTTATAGTTTTCTGATTACAGGTTCTTTATGTCTTTGGTTATGTTTATTACTAAATATTTGATTCTTTTAGTCACTACTATAAGTAGGATTTTTTTTCTCATTTCCTTCTCAGATTGTTCATTAGTAGTATATAGAAACAATACTGACTTTGCATATTAATCGTATATCCAGATAATTAACTGAACCAATCTATTTGTTCTATTAGCTTTGTTGTGGATTTTTAAAGGATTTCCTATATGTAGGATCATATCGTAAGTGAATAGTGAAAGTTCTATTTCTTTTTTTCCTATTTGGATGCCTTTTATTTATTTTTCTTGCCTAATTATTCTAGCTAGAACTTCTAGCAGAATATAGAATAAGAGTAGTGACAGTTATTCAAGACTGTTTTGAATTTTTCCTGATCTAAGAGGGAATATATGCACTTTGCCATATTGAGAAAGCTTATTTTTATTCATATCTTTCAAAGTTTTTTAATCACAAAAGGATGCTATATTTTGCCACATGCCTTTTCTTCATCAATCAAGATGATTATGTAATTTTTCTTCTTCAATTTATTAACATGATTACACTAATTGATTTTCTTGTATTGAATCACCCTTGCATAGCTGACATAAAACCCATGAATCATAGTTTATAATTCTTCTAATATGCTTTTGTATTCAGTTCACAATGATTTTTTGAGGATTTTTGCCTCTGTATTCATTAAAGAAATTGTTCTGTAATTTTCCTTTTTCATTATATCTTCATTTGATTTTGGTACTAGAGTGATATTGGATTCATAGAATGAGTTTATTAGCATTCCTTCCTATTCCGTTTTTTGGAAGTTTGAGCAAGATTAGTATTAAATCATTTTGAATAATCAGTAGAATTCACCTGTGAAGCCGTCTGGTCCCAGCCTTTTTATTTTTGGAAGTTTTTGATTATTATTTCAATTGCTTTACTCGTGATTGTTTTACTGAAGTCATCTATCTTTTCTATGGTAACTGTACCTTGTTAGTGTATTCTTTGAAATTTGTGCATTTCTTCAATGTTGTCTACTTTGTTGGCATACAATTGTTCGTGGCATTCTTGTAAGATTTCTCTTATTTCTGTGGGGTCAGTTTAATGCCCCCCTACTCATTTCTGAATTTATATATTTGCATCTTCTCTCTTTTTCTTTGTCAGTTTACCCAAGGATTTGTCAAGTTCATTGAACTTCTTGAAGAACCAAGTTTTTGTTTTGTTATTCTCCTTGTTGATTTTTTTCTCAATTTCATTTATTGCTGCACTGATTTTACTATTTCATTCCTTTGGCTGGGTTTAGGATACATTTGCTGTTATTTTTCTCCTTCCTCCAGGTGTGCAGATATTTCTTTGGTTTTAATTCATTCTCCTTTTTAAATGTAAACATTGAGGGCTATATATTTCCCTTTCAGCTTTGCATTTGCTTTGTTCCATAAGTTTTGATATGCTGCATTTTTGTTTTCTTTCATCTCGAGTTATTTACCTATTTCAATTGTAATTTCTTCTATGCCCCACTTATTATTTAAGAGTGTGTTGTTTAATCTCAACATATTTGTGAGTTTTCTTTTTCCTTACATTATTGATTACCAGATTCCTTCCATTATGATCAGAGAAAGTCCTTTGTAGTATTTCAATCATTTAAAATTTATTTAGAGCTCTCTTGTGGTCCAGTATATGGTGGATCTAGGAGAAGGGTCCATGTGCATTTGAAAAGAATGTATATCCTTCTGTTTTAGGGTGTAATGCGCTATAAATGTCTGTTATATCTAGCTCATTTATTATATTGTTTCATCCTCTTTGTTTTCTTATTTTTCCTTTATCCAAGTGCTCTATCCAATGCAAGAGTGGTATATTAATGTTTCCAACAATTATTTTAGAAAGATCTATTTCTCAGTTCAGTTTTGCCAGTATGTGCCACATATATCTTGGTTAGGTGCATAAATACTTATTTTAGTTACTTCTTTTTTGTGACTAGCCCCTTTTATTAATGTATAATGATATTTTTAATATCTTATAAGCATTTTACATTTAAAATACATTTTGTCTGAAATTTGTATCTCTATTCCAGATCCTTTTTGGTTACTATGTGCATAGAATATCAGTTTCCAACATTTCACTTTCAACCTGATTTTGTCACTATGTTTGAGGTGAGTGACTTGTACATAGCACATTGATGGCTTACTTTTTATCCATTCTGTTAGTCTATGTCTTTTATTGGGGAGTTCAATCCACCAAATCCCAAAGTTATTACTTTAAAAGCATTACTTACTTTGTCCAATTTATTATTTGGCTTTCTATTGTGATAGCTTCCTGTTGTCTGTTTTTTTTTTACCCTTTACTAATATTTTTAACTTACCTTTACTAATATTTTTCATTTCTGCACTCTTCTCCAAGTCTCCCATTCTTGCCTTTTCCTTTCGGGTTGTAACATTCCGTTAATATGCCTCTTAAATCCAGTATTTTGGCAACATAGTATCTCCGTTTGTGTTTGTATGTGAAGACTTAAAACTCACCTCCTTTTTTTTCCTTTTAAAAGGCACTGTGTATTGAACCTGGGAACTCGTACATGCAAAGCAGGCACTGAACCACTGAGCTACACTCACTCACCTCACCCTCATTTTTGAAGGATACTTTTGCCATATGAAGAATTCCTTTCTGGCAGTTTTTTCTCTTTCCAAACTTTAAATACATCATCCCATTGTGTTCTCACCTCCATGATTTCAGATGAGAGATCAAATTTAGTCTTACTGAGATCCCCTTGTATGTGATGCATTGCTTTTCTTTTACTACTTTCAGAATCCTCACTTTATCTCTCGTATTTTCATTCTGGCTAGTAGGTTTCTCAGAATAATTCTATTTGGATTTATCTTGTTTTGTATGTTGTCCTGCTTAGATATTGATATTTATGTTTTTCATAAGGGTTTGGGAAATTTTCAGTCATTATTTCCTCAAATATTCTTTCTTCCCTTTTTGCATTCTCTTCTCCTTCTGGAACACTGATAATGTGTATGTTTGTGTTCTTCACATTGTCATTCAATTCCTGGAGACTCTGTTCCATTTTTTTCCTGTCTTTTTCTTTCTTTTATCTTGTCTTTTTAAATTTAGATATTTGGCCATCCAAATCAATAATTATGTCCTCAAATAATTCAAATCTGCTGTTATTTGCCTGTAGTGTCATTTTAATACCATCCATTGTGACTTTCATTCACATAAGCACTGTTACATTTCTTTGTAGGCTTTCAAACTGTTCCGTATGCCCACCCAGTGTCTTCTTAATATCCATTATCTCTTTAATCATATTTTCCTTCAACTCCTTGAGTTGATTTTGGCATTTGTGTTATTATCATTGATTAGTTGTCTTAAATCCTGTGTCTCATCAATATCTTTGGTTTGTTCCTGTGGCTTGACCATCTTTTGGTAATTTTTTGCTGATATCTAGGCATCCAATTACGTTGGTGAATTTACTCTGGTGGTTAACTACTTTCTCTTACCTAGTGGTTTTGTTTGATAACTTTTTTCATTTCTTTTTTTTTTTTTTCGTTCAACTTATTCCAAGTCTTTGAAGTTACCCAGTTCATGTTATCAAAATAGGGACAAGGACTCACTAATGGGGTATAGAGCCCATCCAATGGTTCTGGAATCAAAGACTCCAAAAGGCATTTTTTTCCCCTTGCAGTTACCTGACCACTCATCAGATTGTACTCATTGGCAAATCTTTCTATACAATTATCTCTTTCAACCTCCACTTGCCTGTCATTCTGGACTGGCCCGAAGCAAGATTCAAAGTAGGCTCTACTGGCCAAACACACTGAAAAGAAACTACTCTCTGCCCTCTGCCACACACTCTCCCTTCCCAGGGAGAACTTCTGTTATTTCATCCAAGCTGTTTGCCTTGAGGAGGGCAGATAAGAACCATTTCCAGCTGCAGGGCATAGTAATTCATGTTTTTTTGTTTCAGCTTCTTCATCTTTCTGTCCCTCAGTGCTGTACAACACTCTTTTTGTCTGTAGATCCACGAAGCAGCTCCCTTGGACAGTTTTTGTGTTTTTTCCAATGTTTTTGTGAAGAGTTGAGACCTGTCTACCTCCTCCATGTCATCTTCCCAGAAGTCTCCCACAATGTACATTTTAACATTTTTAAATATTTAATCTGGTATTTAATCCCTGAGATGTCATTCAGCTGGTGATAATGCAGAATTTTTTTGTTCTTCAGTTCCTCATCAGGAATGTCTTCCCAAGGCAACACAGTGCAGGTTCCTCCTTGTCTTTCAGTGCCTGTGTCTTGTCCTGCCCTTATGCTTGGTAGTTGGAGTTCCCCTGTTTATACAGCTTTGAATGTGCCCATTATTTCCCAGGCAGTCCTCCCTCTCTGGGGATTTAAAGCAGGCAAGGTTTTTCTTTGTACTATCCACCTATATAGTTTCTTCTGCTCTCTTGCCTCAAGTTGCTTTTCACTGGAGGGCAAATTCTGGGAGAGGAGCAGACAAGAGAGGAGTTTCCCTAGTCAGTCTTTTTCAACTGAAACAAGGACAGAGACCAACAAAGTGGGTGCAGACTTGCTTCAGATTCCCTTGGGAGAGGTTCAGGAAGGGCACCAAGATATTTTTCCATAGATTCACAAGCAAGCTACTTGACCTCACCAGCAAATGTATTCTCTCAATCAACTGGTCTCCATAGCCCTGAGGACGTGCATTGTCACCAATCTTCTCTATTGCTAACTTTGTCTGGGGCAGGTTGAGACAATGTCTGCCACTGCCTTTGTCCAGGCTGCTTTGAAACAATAGCCACCCTCAGAGCCTAGCCTTCAGGAATCTAAATTCACTATACAAATGCCATGATGAGTGAAAGGCCATGTCCATTACTGGTCTTGGATAGAGTATTATGTCCTTTAATATCTCCAGAGAGAAAACTTGGAGCTAGACTCCATGGCAGCCTGCTGTGAGGGAGAGGGTTGGGTACTAGTAACTGTCACAAAGGGAGAGCTATTTACATGTCCTCAATGTAATTTACCACCCTCTTCTTCCTTCTCTTCCCTAGATTATGTAAAGTGTTCTTCTGGCCTCGAGTTTCAACATATTTGTTCCGGACAGTTCCTGTCTTTTTTAATACTTAAAAAAATTTCAATGCTTTAGATAACATAGTTACATAAATATATATATATATATAACCGATTCCCATATACCCCACTCAATTACCATACAATAATGCTGGAGTTTATAATTACTCAGATGGTTACCTTTACTGGAGGTCCTTATTACTTTATGCCACTTTGAACCACTCTCTAGTGTCCTTTCCTTGCAATCTGAAGAAATCCCTTTAGCATTGCTTGCTCCTGATTATGAACCACCTCAACTTTTGTTTATATTGGAATGTCTTAATCTCTTCCTCATTTTGGAGAGGTCACACTAGATTTAAAATTCCTGGTTGGCAACTGATTTTTTTTTTTTGAAGTATTTTTTTTTATTTTTAAAGAACTTTTAGATTCCATAAATGTTACATCAAAAATATAGGAATTTTCAAATACCCCACCCCTTTCCCCTCTCACACTTTGCCTCATTAACAAGGTCTTTCATTAGTGTGGTACATTTGTTACAATTGATGAACACATATTGAAACATATTACTAACCATGAAATATAGTTTACATTATAGTTTACACTCTGCCTCACACTATTTTATGGGTTTTGGCAAAGTGTATAATGGCCTGTATCTATCAAGCTAATGTCATGCAGGTAATTCCAATATTCCAAAAATGCTCCCTTGTTACTATTCCTTTCAGCACTTTAAATATTTCTTCCTACGGCCTCCATCACTCCATGGTTTCTGATGAAAAATCAACTTAAATCTGATTGTGACTCCCTTGTGCATAATGTGTTGCTTTTCTTTTGCACCTTTAAGAACCTTCTCCTTGTCTGTGACATTGAACAGTTTGATTACCATGTGCTGAACTGGTTCCATTTAAGATTATACTGTTTGGGGTTCATTGGGATTCTTGAATGTGCATATTAATATCTTCCATTAAATTGGGAAAATTTGCCTACCATTATTTTGAACATTCCTTCTGCACCTTGTCCTACTTTAACTTTTTCTGAGACTTCCATAATGCATATATTTGTATATGTGATTTTGTCCCTCAGGTCTCTTGAGTTCTGTTCACTTTTTAAAATTAATTTTTGTTTCAGTTCGTCAGTCTGGATCACTTGAAATGACTTCATTCTGAGATCACTGATTCTTTCTTCTGCTAGCTTTACTATGCTGTTGAAACACTAGAGTGATTTTTCATTTATTGTGGTCTTCAACTCCTATATTTCTTTTTAGTTCCTATTGAGAACTTCAAAATAGTTCCCATATTGATCATTCACTGTTTTTTTTTCATATCTCTAGTTCTTTCTCTGTGTTTTCCTCTATCTCCATGAGCATATTTTACATAATCTTTTTAAAAACTTGTGTCTAGATTGTCCAAATCTGGTCCTTTTAATGGTTTCTGGATTTTTTTTTCCCTTAGGATAGACCACCATTTTGTATTTCTTGTTTGTCTTGCAAACTTTTGATTCAAATTGAAAATTTAATTATTTTAAACTGTTAACTCCAGGATTTAGTCCCTGAGCAATCTGTACCTTAAATTTGTATCTAGCTAGTAATGTGATAGAGATTTTCTTGAGTGCCAGGAGCTTACAAAAACAGTATATAAACCATTTTTTGCATCCTTCAAAATTTGCTTTGCTTCATCTGGTGGCCCCTATCAAAGCTTAGTCTTCCTTTCAAGAAGATGATCCCAAGGTGAAAGCAAATTTCAGTTTCCTTTCTTTCATATTTGATTCTCTGTGGATCCATGGAACTTTCTTGCTCATGGTCTTAAAAATTCCCTTTGTTTATGGTGTGCAAGAGTTGGAGTGACTCCTTTTCTCCATATACAATAGACTATCTCTCCATTATGATTATTTTGTGTGAGTTAATGAAGGTAGTCCTTTGCCCCATGGTCTGGTAACTTCTTGTCTTAATTATTTCTTACACTGCTTTATCATCTGCAAGCTTCTTTTCTGCCTTCAGGTCAGATTCCAGAATGGCAAGATTGAGACAAGGTTATGGATCAGTTTTAGAGACTTCCACAAGATAGACTACACTGACATAAGGCACACAATTGTGTATATAGAGGTTTTTCTGCGCCCTTTTGGATAGGGACCAAGAGCCAACATTTGGAGTGGTGGCTGGCTCTATTCCCCATTGGTAGATGACTGAGGACAAGGCCAAACCACCAGGAGTGTTTCCTATAGCTTTTGATGCTGTGTTTTCTTGATTCACTATTTTCACAGTTACTACAACCCTTTAACTGTTTTCTGCAGTTTTTAGGAAAATTAGTCTTTAAAATTCCTCTGCCACATTTGTTGTGGGGGGCATGAAACAATGGCCAACCTCAGAATTTGCCTGCAACAATCTGAAGTAGCTCATGAAAATCAGTTATGAGAAATCAGCCTACACACCCAAGGAGTTTGAAGAAGTATTTATATCCTACTTCTCACCAGTGAACTATCCCAGGATCCAGGGATGCAGTCCACACTGCTGTCTGTCATTAAACTGGGAAATGACGGATGGTAGCTCCTGCAGCGGAGGGTGAAATTAAATGGCATTTGCCATGATTTAACAGAACTTTCTTGAGCTCTTCCTTAGATGTTGTACAGTGTCTTATTAGACTGTGGAGGTTCAAAATATTTGATTCAGATGTATCTGACCTGTTCAATCACTAACTTGGTGGAGGAGCTGATACCAGGAGCTTCCAAATCTAGC
Source organism: Cabassous unicinctus (assembly GCA_029593785.1). Lineage (NCBI taxonomy): Eukaryota > Metazoa > Chordata > Mammalia > Cingulata > Chlamyphoridae > Cabassous > Cabassous unicinctus. The sequence continues at coordinate 1,423 of JAQZBX010030276.1, read as the reverse complement.
ATCTTCTCACTATCCACATCCAGGAGATATATTGAGATGAATTAAAAAAATAAAAACAGACCTGTTATGTGTGAAGTGATTGAATCCATACTTACACATCTCCCAAGAAATAAAAGTCTAAAACTGGATGGTTTTATTGATGAATTCTATAAAACACTGACAAAATATTTAACACTAATCTTTCTCAATCTGTTCTAGAAAATAGAAGAGTGGTAATTACTTCCTAAATTACTTTATGAGGCCAATATTACCATGATAGAATGGTCAGATAAAGACAAGACAAAAAAAAGAAAATTACAGACCAATATCTCTTTTATCAATATGGGTGCAAAATCCTCAGCAAAATGTTAGGAAACCAAAAGCAACAATATATTAAAATAATTATATGCCATGATCAAGGAGGATTTATTCCAGGAATGCAAGGATGGTCCATTATCATATAATCAGTGTGATGTACCACCTATGTAGAATAAAGGAAGAAAAAAACATAATATTCTCTCAATTCATGCAGTAAGGCATTTGAGAAAATCCAGCAACATTTCATGATAAAAATATCAGAGGATCTTTCTCAACACGATAAAGAGCATTTATGGAAAATCCAAAGCGAATACCATACTCATTGTTGGAAGATGGAAATCTTTCCCACTAAGACAAGGAACAAGACAAGGATGACCAGTGTCATCACTGTTATTCAAGGTTGTACAGGATTTTTTAGCAACAGCAATCAGGCCAAAGAAAGAAATAAAAGCCATCCAGATTGAAAAGAAAGAAGTCATATTATCCATATTCACAGATGATATGAACCAATTTATAGAAAAACCAAACGAATAGACAAAAATTACCGTAACTAATAAATGAACATATCAAACTTGCAGGATACAAGACAAACACACAAATGTCAGTTGTTTCTCTACACTGGAAATGATGTGAAAATTAATTAACAATTCCATTTACCATAACATTTATAAGAATATAATACCAAGGAATAAACTTAACCAAGGAGGTGGAAGACTTGTACAAAGAAATATATAAAACATTTCTGAAAGAAATTAACAAGGTCTAAATAAATGACAAAAATCCTTTGTTCATGGGTTGAAAGAGTTAGTATTGCTAAAAATTTAATTTGCTAAAAATTTAATACAGTTAGTATTGCTAAAAATTTAATACAGATGTAATTATCAAAATTACAGAAGCCATTTCTTCAGAATTGGAAAATCTGATCTTCATATTCATTTGGAATTTCAACAGGTTACAAATAATCAAAACAATCTTGAAAAGGAATACCAAAGTTAAAAGACTACATTAACTATTTTATAAGTTACTATAAATCTATAATAATTAAGAGTGTTGTGTTGGCATAAATATAGACATATAGAACAAAGGAAGGGGTTGAGAATTCAGTGATTAATAAATCCATGTATCT
>JAQZBX010030275.1:0-26900 GCA_029593785.1 Cabassous unicinctus | reverse complement strand
CGTCTGCCTTTCAGAAGTGGATGGAAGGCTCAGGGCATGGCGTAAGAGACCATGCTCCCCTCTTTTCCAGAGCGGCTCCACACCCCTCAACTTGCCTGGATGTCCTCTCTTGTGTGTGGGCTGTGGAAATACCTGCATTGTTTTCTAAGTGGTTCTTTATAAAGTTAGCCCATAACTGCATCTTCCTCACCAGATATAACTACAAAACCATGGCAAACATGCAGTGGTCACATGGTTGTGACTATGGTTTCCCATTGTGGCTCCAGAGAGGCAGAGGAACTGGAGGGATACAGAGACCTTGGGAAATGCACGAAGTGGCGGAAAGAATTTTCACGTGTTCCCAGCGTTTTACTCTGTGCTCCAGGTCTGTCCCTCCTGCAGTTCTGTGGCCTCGGACGTCCTTGTGACTCATGACTGAACAGGACACACAGCGTCTTCTATCTGCCCGTTTTCCTGGAACCTCAACCCCTGCCCCTCACCTCGTGGAGTGCAGCCCCTAGGCTTGCAATCCTGGGCCTCTGTGTCTTTGCTTTCCACTGACATTTTGCATACAGGCAGTATTCTATTGCCATCAGAATTCAGTATTCTATTGCCTTTTCCCTCTCGAATTACCTAGTTATTTTCTTTCCTAGTGATTTCTAATACAATTTAATTTGTTTCAGGGGTTAATCAATGAATTATCTCCTTCGGTGTCCTTTCTCAAACTTGGTTCCACTTAGAAACACTTGGGGTGCTTTTTGTCAAACTCCCTTGGTTTTGGCTACCTGGGCCCCAGCAGACCAGCTCATCCATGCACAGAGAAGGTTGATTACCACACCTTCGGGAATTGCTTTTCACCTGTGCTGCTTTGCAAGTTACCTGTATCATATTCACCTGGGGAGTTTATTAAAAGTGCAGGTTCCAAGGCCAAATTCAGAACAATCTGCATAATAAGCACTCCCAAGTGAAGCTGGCATGCCACATTTTGGGGTGTCCACAGACACCCTGCAGGACCTTCAGGTCCCAGGTCTCCCCTGCACAGGGCGCTGACTCCAGCATAAGGTGGAAGTGTACTAAAGTCCCATCCCAGCTCCTCAGAAAGGTGCATCGGGGGTTGATTCCTGGGATGAACTGCAGTCATTTCCACTTCTAACAAAAGTGGATCACATTTGTAGTCCTTACTGACTACTAAACTATATATAATATATATACACTGTGGTAGTTTGAGGCTTTTGTGGACCTCAAAAATTATGTTCTTATATTAATCCATCATGTGGGTGTGGACCTATTGTAGGTGGGACGCTTTGATTGGATTCAATTAATGGCCACTTGATTAGATCACTTCAGGAAGCCATGGCCCAGGGTGGGTCTTAACCCTCTTACTGGAGTCCTTTATAGACGGAAGAAACACACAGAGACAGAGAGAGAAAAGACTCAGGAGCTCGTAGAGGAACCCACAACAGCTGATAGAGAAAGTTGAGAGAGCAAGAAGCTGAAATCAGTGGAGCACGGTGGAGAAGGCAGAGAGGTGGACAGCACCATGTGCCTGATCGGGGAGAAAGCATCTCGCAATGATGCCTTGATTTGGACACTTTCGTGGCCTCAGAAGTGTAAGCTTATAAGTTAATAAATCCCCATTGTAAAGCCAACCCGTTTCTGGTATATTGTCCTGGCAGCCCTCAGCAAGTGACAACATACACATACACAGTATATAACCATTATTCTATTAGCTTGTTTAGCGAGCCTTTGTTGAGCACCTAGTATATGCCAAGTGTTGTTAGGTATTTTTAAAAACTTTTTATTGAATAACTTATATACAACTCAAACTTTCCCATTTTAATCTATTTCAAGTGTCCAATTCAGTAGTATACATTATGTTCACAATATTGTGCTACCATCACCAGTATCCCTTCCTCCAATGTTTTCATCACCCCAAGCAGAGCTGCGCCCAGTAAGCAATAGCACTCTCTTCCCCTCGCCTCCCCAGCCCCAGGTAACCTGTGATCCACTCTTTGTCCCTAATACCTTTGCCGGCTGGAAAGTCCGCAGTCTCCATTTGACTGAGTGGGAATGACCTCAAAGGAGCTCAGTGTCTTAATAGAATGCACCCAGCCAGTGTTGAAGGATAATAGTATTAATCACCGAGTGGCCTGATAACAAAAGGAAATTAATTGGCCTGAACGTCAACTCTGCAGGGCTGCCAAGGAGACTGGGCTGCGGCAAGAACTAGCAACAGCGTCCTCTCCAGGTGAGGTGCCCTTCCCCCATCCTGCGGATTTCGGTGGTTACAAAGTGAGAGGAGACACAAAATCGGGGTGTGGGGAACATGAGGCTGCACTGCGATTTCCTAGCTAGAAAATCTGCGATATCTCTTCCCTCCGCATCAAGCCTGGCCTGGAAATTTGCTCAGCTTCCTTTATGGGAGACAGCACATTACAATAAAATCTAATTTGCTGCCAGCAAACAAAAAACAAAAAACAAAAAACAGACAAGTGCATCCATAAAGCCACATACTGCAAACACCTTCCTGCGTGTATAAGAGCATGTTGCCATGTGGACCACCCTCTCCACTCCCACGGGATAGCCGCTGACATGGTTTGACGCATTCTTCCAGCCACTTATTTCACATACTCCCATGCGTATCTATATACAGTATTATACAGCACTGTGTAGGTTTCAGGTTCTCTTTCTATACAGCGACTTCAAGAGCAACTTTGTCTTTATATATGGGAATACTATAATTTATTGAATGTCACTGATAAAATGATCTGGATGTTAGGTCTAAAAGATGCATATCACAAGCATTTATCTCAAGAGTAATAGAATGGTTTGGCTTTTTGTTAAGATATTAAAGTTAGGAGCAGTGTTTACACAATGACAAAGTGTTCACCCACAATTACTTGCCAATAGTGAGAAAGCGTGGCTCTGAAGTGGAGGTATTGGCATTCATTACCTTACCCAAGTCACCTGCAGTGGGAAGCCTAACAACTACGTGTTCTGCCAAGTAAGTTCAACTGAAATCTAATGAACACTTTAAGTTAATTTTCAGTTTACATGAAATATGGGTGACAGAGAAACTCATCAAAGAATGCCAAAAGGAAGTAACCAGACAAGTCCGAAGGAGGAATGTGCTACAAAACAACTGGCCTGGTCACTTCAAAGTTCAGAATCTTCAGGGGGAAATGCGAGGGAAGGCTTCAAAGTTAAAATATTCAGACCGGTTGAAAAACCCCGTTAGCTACAAGACGCTGCTGGGGTAACCGGGCACCTGAGCATATGGCTGGACATTGGATGACATTAGGGAATTACCGTGCATGCACTTAGACCTGATCATGATATTACAGCTTTGTTGGGAAACACCCTTAATTTCAAGAAATGAATGCTGAGGTATTTAAGATGATGTATCCTGATGTCTATATCTTACTTTCAAAGGATTCAGCAAAATCAAAATATATTGCTCAATAGGTAGCTAGCTAGCTAGCTACATGATGGGTAGATAGAAAGCAAATATGGCAAAATGTTAACTATTGAATCTAGGTAGTTGACCTAGGTCATAACTACATCATTCTTTCATCTTTCACGTCCGTTTTTCCTTTATATGAAATTGGAAAAAAGGAAGCTATGGAAATGTAAAATGCATTATAATTGAAAACTTTTCAGAATACACTCTACCCCACCAATAAGATTAAATGTGTTCTGCAATAGCCCATACAATAATATTAGAATGCAAAGGGTGTGGAGACCGTTGAACTTCCCATGATAAGGATCACAAAAAAAGATGACGTCGTCAGGTTTGCTTCTTTTTTTTGTAAACAGAATGGCACGTAAGCTGCCGTGAGCGTTTCAGCCACAGGCACTTTCCTACCCAAAGACGAGCACCCAGGTCACGGGTATAAAGGTCCTGTTGAAGGCAGTGATGAGGTTAGCAGGGGAGCTCCGCACTGACTCGGGAAGTTCTCAGGACGTGGGCACTAACGTCTAACTTTCAATACAATAAATGCTCTTGCTTTCGGAATAATTGCTATAATTAACAAAATCAGCGTGTCTTCCCTAGATGATTTGATTTCATGCCCCTTTGTTTTTGAGATCTTCTTTCGATAATAGCATAGTTTTTGCTCATGGGGAATTCCTTTCCAAACATTGTTAATTTTTCCAGGAGAAAAGAGAACATTAAAAAAGAGAAACAAGCGCGCGCGCACACACACACACAAACTGTAAACAGTAGCAGCAGTAGCTACATAAGACTGGGAAGATGAAGTCAAAAATATAATATATTTTGGTCTAAGGCCCATTTTAAAACAAAGTTTGATCTTTTTAAAAAGATCTTTTTAAAAATCTTGACATTTTTACAAAGATAGAGAATGAGCAGTTTCAATTAGGAATATAATTTTGCCCTCTTGACTTTCAATACTCTTTGTAATTTAACTGAGTAGAACTTTACTTCAATTATTGCAACTGAAGATTGGCTATGATGTTTCTTCATTTAGGTTCACATTTCATCCTAATTAATTATTTAAACCTTTTTCACAGTGGTCAGATGTGCCAAAAACTTCATCTGAAAGTTATCACAATTAGATCCTAAGTGTTCCATGTTTGCCTGTATTCCTTCATTTTAATTATTATTTATTGCTCATTTCCTCTGATTCGGATGTGTCTACCTTTCACTTTTGTTACCAAAGATGTGCATGTATTTTAAAGAAATAGATAGAAATTACATTCAATATTATTTAACTTGTATATGTCTCAAATATAAAAAGTTTACCTGTTCTATCAATATTAATTTAATTAATCATTCTATTTGTTTTGCACCTGCTTGTTTTGAAGAATCACAGTGATTATTAGTGTGCACTTTTTGAAATGTCCGAGAGCTCTAAAAATTAGTGAATTACACTCGGAAGGTGATTTTGCCGATGGGATTTTAGACCAGTCACCATCAATCTGCTTTCTGTAAATAACATGTAAACATAATTACTTAATAAAATAATCATGTAAAAAGTAGTGACAAAGTAAAATAAAATAAGTCCCAGTACAGTACTCTGTTGATGAAAGGCAAGTATAAATTTTAATTCGTTTTTCTACAGAGAAATTGTTTCTCTTAGAAAGACCCTTCAATTATATGGTTCAAATGTAAATATTTTATTAAGTACATGGTTTCATTTCCATGTGTAAAGAATTAAAGACATAATATTGATTCTAAATTAGCAGTATCTTATGAATCTTGTTCATGGAATAAACCCCATATATGAGTAGAAAAATAAACTGGTAATAATAAAACCTGTAACTTGTTTTCCACTTTGAAAATCATACCTAGAAACAGTGACATGCATGGTGTTGTTTGTTGCTTACATATTATCATGCTCATTCATTTGAAAATTGAGATAAAATTTACATAGAGTAGAAAACACAGATCTTCAACCACAACTTGATGTGTTTTGAAAAATGTACATATACCAATCCCTGAGACTATTTCTATCACACCAGAAAGGTCCTCGTGCCCATTGCTGTGAGCTCTTTTGAATTCTACCGCTAGATATAGTTTTGTCTGCTCTTGAACCTAATATAAACGGAACTGTGCAGTATGTGCTCCTTGGATCAACCTTCTGCTTTTCACCAAGTCTGGGACGTTCATCCGTGATGCACGTGTCTCCGGATCATTCCGTTTCATCGCTGAGCAGCATTTCATTATATGAACCACAGTTTAGTTGTACGTCCTTCCATTAATAGACATTTGGGTTATTTTCAGTTTGTGACTTTATTAATAAATTTTCCAAAGCATTCTTGTGCACATATGTTTTTATTTTTCTTGGATAAATATTGAGAAGTAGATGGTTATGTCATAGTGCAGGTGTATGTTTAACTATGAGAAATTGCCAACCCATTTTCAAAACTGTCCCATTTTGCACTCGTAACAATGATGAGTGCTCTGATTGGGCATGGTTTTGTGAATTTGCTGCTGTAAACTCTTTTTTATAGTTAGCCATTCTCGTGGGTACAAGAGCCATGCCATTGCCATTTTAATTTACATTTTCCTAATAAATAATGAGAATACCTTTTTATGTGCGTATTTGCCTTTTCTATATCTTCTTTGTGAAGTGTCCAAGTTTTTGCTCATTTATTCGTTTTGGGGGGGATAACTGGAGGATTATGTTTTAGGATTTATAGGGATTATTTATTCTGAATAAAAGTACAAATGTTTTCTCTAAATCTGTGGCTTACCTTCTTATCTTTTTAAACGATAACTTTTGATTAACAGAAGATTTTAACTTTGATAAATCCTGATATATCATTTTTTAGAGTGTTTAGGGGGTTTTGTATTCTATGTAAGAATTCTCTGCCAAATCAAAAGCTAATGAAGATCTTCTATGCTTTTTATCTCAATGGTTTATAGTTTTAGCTCTTATGTTTATGTTTATCTTGAATTAATTTTGCATATGGTGTGAGAAAGGGGTCGAAGTTCATTTTCTGTGTGTAATCCACATGTTTCAGCACTGTTTCTTGGGATGGCTTACCTTTTTCTGCTGATTTTCCTTGCCAAAAGTTTTGGAAACCTATTGGCTCCATATGTGTGGGACTATTTATTTTGCATGTTTGATCTATTTGTGTATCCTTATTCCAAACTGTCTTGATGACAGTTTCACAGCAGTTCTTGAAATCAGATAGTGGTAGTTCTCCAACTTTGTTCTTCTTTTTCAATAATGTTTGGCTATTCTAGATCCTTTGAATTTCCATATATATCTTTGAATTATCTTTTAAATCTTTATAAAAAGACTACTGGGACTTTGATTGGCATTAAGTTGAATCTATAGCTCAGTTTGTTGAGAAATGAACTCTAAAAACCATTGAGTTTCCTGAGTCATGATCTAGGTGAATCTCACTATTTATTTAGGTTGTTTTGATTTCTCTAGGCAATGCTTTGTACTTTTCAGTATAGGACCTTAAAAAAAAAATTGTAAGTATTTTATGTTATTCGTGTTACCATAAGTATTTTTTTAATATCAATTTCTGGTTATTTGTAGCTAATATACAGAAATGTATTTAATTTTTATATAATAACCTTGTATACTGCAACCTTGCTAAATTCACTTGATAATTCTTGTAGATTTCTAATACTAAACGTTATTTATAGATTGCTTAGGGGTTTCTGTACAAACAATCATATCTTCCAGGTTTTAAGACTTTTTATTTTTCTTTCTGTATTGCACTGGCTTGTACCTCTCAGTCAAATTTAATGAGAAGGGATAAGAGCAGAAATCTTTGCTTGCTCTGGATCATAGGGGAACATTTATAATTTCATCATTAAGCATGTTCATAATAGGTTTTTCCTAGATGCCTTAGTTTGACGACACTTTTATTATGAAATGGTCTTTAATTTTGTTAAATGATTTCTGCACTTTTGTAGTGTGGTAAATTGTGTTGACTGATTTTTGAATAGCAAACCAATTTCCTTCCTGGAATAAATCCCACTTAAACATGATATATTGTCTTTTTTCTATATTTCTGTATTCAAATTTTTCTAGTTTCTGAAGGTATTTGATTTTGATATTAAAGCATGCCAATCTCATAATTTGAGTTTGGAATATTTCTGTCTTCATCTAAATTCAAAGAAATTTTGTATAATATTGGCATTAATACTTCCTTAGATGTTGGCTAGAGTTCACCAAGGAAAAGAACTAGGTATGTAGTTTTCATTGTGAAAGAGCTGTTGGTTATAATTTCAACTACTTTAATAGAAAAGGAGCTATTTAGATTTTCTATTTCTTCTTGAGTCAGCTTTGTTAAGTTATGTTTTTCAAGAAATTCAGACATTTTGTCTAAATTATGGAATAAAAGGATAAAATTGTTCATAATGTTCCCCTATTATCATATTATTTTTTGTAGAATCTGTAGTAGTAACTGTTCGTTCATTCATATTATTGGTAATCTGTGAGATTAGTATATTTATGTCTTCCTGATGAATTCATCCTTTAACCAATATTAAATGAACCCTTTTTAAACTCAGAAAATCCTCCTTGTCTTGAAGTCTACTTTATCTAATATTGAGATGGTCACAGAAGCTTTCTTATGATACCTATTTTTTTTTTATGTTTCCTGTTACTCTTTTCTTAAGCTTCCTGTTATTTTCAACTTGTCTTAGTATTTGTATTTAAAGTGTTTCTCTATTGTAGAAAACATAGTTGTACTATGCCTTTTTCCCACTTTGACAATCCCTGCTTTTAAATAGTAGCATTTAATCCATTTATTTCTTGTAATTTTTGATATGGTTGAATTTGTCAACAATTTTCCTTTTTATTTTCTGTTTGTCCCATTTTTATTTTTATTCCTCTAGCCTTATTTTGGACTAATCAAAATATTCCTTTTCAATTCTTCTCTTGGGTTTCTAGCTATATTTATTTGTATAACTAAATAATGCCCAGGTTTTTATTTAACCAGGAAAAATGATATCAATATATAGATCCAAGGAGCTTGGCCAACAGAAAGCAAAGTAAAGGCAATGAGAATCACACCTAGCTTCATTATAATTGCATTGCAGAAAACCAAATGTGAGTAGTGGTTCGAGAGACCTCGATACGTATTCTTAAGTTATTACAATCTAATTTGAGCTAGTATTGTTTCACTGCACATACAGTGTAAGCAACTTAAAACAATATGCCATTTTGTCTCATCTGTCCTTGTACTCTTGTCCCATAAGGCAATGATAGAGTTTTTCATGAAAGGGAAAAAAGATAATCTTCCATATTTTTGTGCAAAGTTTACCATTTCCTCTGTTCATTCTTTTCTGTAGATCTGACTTTCATTTGGTAGTCATTTAACTTTAGCCTAAAGAACTTCATTTAACATTTTTTTAGTAGTGCAGATTATCTGGTGGTGATTTCACGCAGCACTTAGTGATCAGAATATGTCTTTATTTCATACTCATTTGTAAGGGATATTTTTTCTAGATATATAATTTTAGGTTGATTATTTGTCCCAGCACTTTAAAGGTGATATTCTCATATTTTTACCTGCATTGTTTCAGCCATCATTTGCATCTTTTCCCCTTATATATGATGTGGCTTTTATCTCTAATCACTTTAGAAATTTCCTTTTTATCTTTTTTTCGCAGTAATTTCACTGTGATGTGCCTGGAGTGTTTTGTTTTGGTTTGTTTGTTCTTTTTGTTTATAAATTAAATAGCTGAGCTGTTAGAGGGGCTCAGTTAATATCTATGACTTTCCCTTCTGTTTAGTATCTCTCCATCTTCCTCCTGAATAATACTTTACAGATTACAGAGTAGTTTAATGTACCACATTTTATTTTATTTTCAAGGATTCAGTCAATGAGGCTCAGAGTTTAAGTGACCTGTCCAATTTTATAGCCATAAAATGTGGAAGCCTGCCTTCCACAGAAAATCAGCTTCATTATTTAACAACTTCATAATGGCCATGGAAGGTGAAAAATAGTACCAGGATGATTTTCAATTGGGAAGCAAAAAGAAGATTGTGGTAATGTCTGTCGTATGTAATGGAAGTTACCTTTGAGTTTTCACCTTACAAAACAATTTGCTATTTAGTAAATAAAATGGAAATTGCTTATTCAAAAGACCAGTTTGCCTATTTTAGTCAATTTGAATTCACCCTCCATTTCCTGTAGCACGGGTAAAGGATTTAGGATTTTCTGAATGCTTTGCTCTAGTCAATTGAAAGAATGATACTCTCGTAATATTTGATCTAATGTAACAGACTCTGTCATTCACCAACACTTGTTCCTTATTGGTGTTGGGTAGGGTTAGGGTTAGGGTTATATTTTTGCACTCTAAAAGTACATGAGAGCTTAGACTTCTCTCCCTCTCCACAGTGAGCAGGCAGGTGAGACAGCCCCAGGCGAGGCACCATCTGCTCTGCACATAGGGCTGGGCCTCGCCCGCTATGCTTGTGCAGAAGTGGACCAGGCCTTCAGGAGAGGAAGGTTCCAGACTCCCGCTGCCTGGGGCCTCTGCCGCGCCGCTTCTCAGAAGCCCTGCTTGAGCGCCCACCTGCTCTGCGCAATGAGGAGAGTGCCCAGGATCCCGGAGCAGGCAGGGCTGTGCCCACGGTGTCTCCCACACACGGGGAGAGAAGGCGAGCAGACCTCCATAAAGATTTGCCTTTTCCTTTTTTGTACTATAAAACTGGCTTTTACTGCTGAGTTCTAATTTAGAAACACTATATTAATTAGAATCAAGTGGGTAGGATTTGGACTCAGGGAAGTGAGGTTTATTTTTCACTTATTTATTTATTTTTAGGTACCTGGGGCCAGGATTGAACCTGGGACCTCGTTTGTGGGAAGCCAGTGCTCAACCACTGAGCCACGTCTGCTCCCCTGAGTTGGTATTTCCGTTGGTTTTGCATGTTGTTCAATTTTGTTTTCAGGAGAGAGCTCAACCACTCGAGCCACCTCTCCCACACAGGCAAGGATTTCACTCTCTCAGGCTTTCCTGGCTGAGGCCTTAACCAGTGCGGGTGTTCTTTGACCTCACGGAGACTGAGTTTCCTGGTTTGCAAAGATGAGCATCATAAAGCATTTGCCATGCTAGCTGAAGGACACAGGTGAAAGTTCTTGCTGCCTAGTCACTTGCCGTGAGCCTCAGGATCTCCACAAATTCAGGTGCCGGCATTCTCTTGGTTCCACGGCCCTCTCCTCCTTCATCAGCCGGTCACACAGCTGACGATCTGCCCCCTACCCATTTCTAGGGTCTCAACGCAGTCCCTATGGTTTTATGCAGAGTGTGGGTTGTGCAGGTCTTGGTACTTAGATCTAAAAGGAATAATGATGTGTAAACTTTGGCATAAAAATCATACAGAAAAGCCCCAATCAGCTAATCACATGAAATTATACGGAAGGCACAAAGTGATCGGCGAGATCAAGGCCGTCACCCGCTTGCCAGCTTGTTAAGGATGAGGTCGAGTCCACAACCGTGCACACTTCTGGCAGCCACGAGTCTCGGAAGCTGAAAAGGAGAGCCTGCCCATTCGCCTCCTCTGCGCACGCGTCACATATGTCATGGCTGTCTCCCTTTGACAGAATTCAACTTAAGACCTTCCAGGGACGGGACTCTAGAAATATAGCTGCCGACCTTTCTTCTATCGTGACATATCCTGTCTCCTCTCCTCTCAACTATAGACCCTAGATAGCTTTAAAAGTTACTCCTCTGATAAACACTCTTTAGACATGTTAATTTTGTTTTTATCCCAAATACTATCACCGTGTTTATTTTATTCTAGCATGTTTGCTTAAATCAGTGATTCTTGATGATGGCATTACTTCCATTAGTGAGCAAGGCTAGGTTTGTTACTGGAACTTTCTCTTTCATTTGCAGGACATTTCACATTCTGAGACTAGGGCATTTATTTTCAATAGCAATTTCTAGTCAAAGTTTCCCTACGCAAAGTTTCCCTACGCTTAAATTTGTCTGCAAAAAAGTTTATCAATTTCTTTGCTCACCATTCCTTTCCTGTACCTCAGACCTTCATCCTGAGCTCATTTCTTTTCTTTCTCCTGTGGTGAAGGTTTAATGGCACTGAAAACTTTCCATTTTTGTAGTTTGAGAATATGTTTATTTCAGCCTTGATTTTGTAATCCTTTTACTTTGGGTTTAGGATTCAAGGTCGAAAGTTATTTTATTCCAGTGCCTTAAGAAAACAATTACACTGTCCAATAACTTCCCTATTTGTTATTGAGAAGTTAGACTTCAGCTGACAGGTGTTTTTTGTTTTAAATTTTTTTTGAAGAAAAATTGTCTTTTCTTTCAAGGTGCTATTAAGATCTTTTTTGAGTGTGTTTAATGTCTTTGGAAGTTTTACCACAATGTTCTAGGTTGTAGATTTATTTTGCTTTTTCAAGGATCTTGGATAAATCTGAAAGTTGATATTTTTATTAATTCTGGAAAATTCTCAGCATTATTCTTCTAAATATTACCTCTCTCCTATTTCTTCCATTAGCTGTTTCAGTAACTTTAAAGAGACATGCGCTGGACCTTCTCACTCTATCCTCTGTAACATTTGATCTCAATTTTATATCCCTCCCACTCCTACTTTCTGTATTAGTCTTAGAAATGTATTCAAATTTACCTTCTGGCTCACTAATTATCTATTCTATTTAACTCATCTGTTGATTTTGTTTTAATTTTGATGTGAAAAATATACATTTATATATGTGTATATATGCTCAACAAGCATATAGAAAAAAGTTAAATTTCTAAATAACCAGAGAATTGTAAAATTGAAACAATCAGGTAAGATATGTCTCTGATAAGACTGACAGATTAAAAATAATATGATATTCTTTTGTCTGGCCATGTGACAAGCTATAGTTACAGTAAAATCCCAAATACAAAACACCCAACATCACTGAAAAATATAGGAAAATTGAATTGCGTTTTCAATTCAGGCCGAACAGGAACTCAAGCCAGAGGGGTGGGATAGCACTTAGACAAGAATAGAGGCTAGAACGAAGGTCCACAAGGCACCAAGAGAGAATCGAGGCTGGAATGAAGTTCCCTCAGTGCCAACACACAGGGTGTGAGCAGACGGCAACTCTGACAGAGCTGACACATAGGAGCAATGCCAGGGCTTTAAGTAAAGATTGCATGCCATTTCCTGCGTTCTTGCTGAGCAAACTGGCTCTCAGGACCAGACCCGCGCTGGGCGCTGTGTGGGTGGGACCTGGTGTTCTGCTGGGCACCCTGGACCACAACCCAGGACCCCAGGCATGGCTGGGTGGAGGCACCGAAGGGTGTGGGGGAAGTGGCCCAGGATACAGGGGCAAGGCCAAGGCGACATGCATTGTAGAAGACAGTATTATAAACCTTCAAAAGTCACAGGGTCAAAGAAAAGAATAACAGTTAATGAGGTTTTGCTGTATTCTTTTGTGGTAGCAACAGCCAGTTAGAAAACAATGGGAAATGTTGCCCTGCTCACAAAAGCATACAACAAACATAAAGATTTAAGCAAAATCTTGTTATGGACCACCTCTATATGCTGATTTATTTAAATTAGGCGTAGTTAACCACAATCTTTAGAAATTTAAGGATTCTGCGTTCAAGTACCAGCCACCATGTTCGTTTGATATACTGTAGATAACTATGTAGTTGGATTTTCCCCCCAAGAATGATAACAGAATGGACTTTTAAGTGGAAATATCCAAGTTCATGTACAAGCCTATCTAGTTTTAGGAAAAAGAAAATTAGGAATATATATATGCATGTGCTACAAATATTAACTATAGGAAGGAGGTAAAAATTTATTGAGAGGTAATATGTGCTTGCATCTTACAGATTATATCTTATACCCATTCTTATATTCTCAGCACTTAATACAGTGTCCAGAACTTAAAATATAGGTAATGAATGATAGTGAATATTGAAGTATTTGAAACTAGTGATCTTTTAGACATTTTTAACACTAAGGAGAAATCTAAAATCAGAAATTGAGAAAGTCTAATTATTGTGCTTTAATTAGTAGAAAATATAAAATAATTGTATATTCTTGGGCAGTGAATTCCAACATTTTTCTTCATTGGTCGATCAGTTTACCCATGATGAGCCCCAGCCACTGAGGCTCCATTGGGCATCCTTCTGATCCCTGGTTGTGTCCAGGTGCTGTTGGAGCCAGTGGGGGGAGAGTGATAGACAGGGCAGACTCACCTGCAGAGGAGCTTAGCAGTTGAGAGGCACAGATGAGGGGAAAATGCAGTTTCCATTCTAAAGATCTAGAGCTACACTCTCTGATTTCATATTGAATGGGGCAAATTCTTTAAGAATATTGCACTTTGTTTCTGAATATTTTTAATATGCATTCACTGCTCTTTTATAAGGTATTACATAGTTGGTCAAGGTTATTTGAGTATTAAAACATCATTATCAGGATAAATGAGCACAACAAGACTGTCTAGATAGCTTGGGAATGTCCAGACATATTTCTATTTTTATTTCCCCAAATTTTACATAAAATATATCTGGATCACTTACTAACTCCCTTAGCAGAAAAAGAAGGTTTGGAAATAAGCTCTGGTATGCACCATTATGTACAATTCCAGTTGCTCATTTTGATAGATAATATGATTTCATGCAGACACTAATGGTAAATAATGTAAAGCTAGAATGTAACTGAGCTTTAATCTTTTAACTTTGTTCCCAGATAATGGAAATTGAGCAAATAACAAACAGCCATGTAGTTGGACATGTGCTTATATGTAATTTCTTGCTAGAAAATTACACTAAGGATGAACATCCAGGGAAGATGGCGGAGTAGGGAGCACAAGGACTCAGTCCTTCCACCAGAAAAACAATTAAGCAGGCAGGGGCTGTCTGAAACAACTATTCTGAAACTACAGAAAAACACTGTACAGCATCCAGGGAAGAGGGGGAGGAAGAGGCAGACAAAATACGGTAAAGAACTGTAAATTTCTCTCTACGCAGTGGCTTTTAGAGACCACCCCTCACTCTCATGGCAGGCTGCCATGCGGCCCAGGCCCAGGCCCTGGCTAGCTACTGCTGCCAGAAAGTGATATAAAAATACTTTCCCCAAAGGCTCACCTCAGACAAAGGTGGCAGCAACCATTGTTTCAATCCTGCCTGGAGAGGGATGGAGACAGGAGATTTAAAGATGCAGTGTTTCCTCAGGGCTGCAGGGGACAGTTAGCTGAAAGGCTGCATTTGCTGGTCAGGCCAGGAAAGCTCAGTGCTGGGCAGTTGTCAGAGAATTTTTGGTACCCTACCTAGTCCCCTCCACAGGGCACTTTGGAGCCAGTCAGTGCCCCCTTCATGGGTCTGTTTGTTTTATCTGGGAAAGACTGAATTGGGAAAGTCTTCCCCAGGTGACCCTCCTCCAGAACTTTGCCCTTCAGCAGCATGAGACATCAAAAGGAGTGTAAAAATCTATAGAGGCAGACAGTCTGAGCCATAGGCCTGCTGAATTCAGATACCTCAGAGAGGGAGGTTTGTCCCCTGGGGAACAGAAGACAACCCAAACTCCTGTAAACAGGTGAACTCCAAACAACTAACAAGCAAAAGCCCAGGGCAAGACCGAGGCCCTGTAAGACAGAGAAAACCCTGCACGGTGCATTCACCTTGTGCAGAGCTTCCTACAGGAGGGCTGAAGCTCAAGAAAATCTCTTTCTTATCACCAGTTGTTAAAAAACCAGAAAAGAGACATCCCAAGGAGTAAATCCAGAGTTAACATATTAAAATATTAAAACAGTGTGCAAAAAAAAGTACAAGACAAGCAAAGAAACAGGAAATGATGACCCATCCAAAGGAAGATAAAAATACAGAAAACACCAACAAAGATGACAATGTGGACATACCAAAGAAAGCCTTTAAAAAATTCATCTTAAAAATGCTTAAGGAAATGAAAGAAAGTACAGAGAAAGAACTACAGGATATCAGGAAAACAATGAATGAACAATATGAGAGTCTATGTAAAAAGATAGAAATTTTAAAAAGGAACCAAATAGAACTACTGGAGTTAAAGACCACAATAACTGAAATGAAAAATGCCCAGTAGGGTTTTGAGAGCAGAATGGAACTGGCAGAAGAAAGAATCAGTGAACTTGAAGACAAGACACTTGAAATGAGTTAGGCTGAGGAGCAAAAAGGAAAAAGAAATATTAAAAGCAAAACTAGCCTAAGATGGTATACCATCAAGTGCATCAGTATGGGAGTCCCAGAAGGAGAAGAAAGAGAGAAAGCTATAGAAGACAGTTTGGGGGTTCCTCAGAAAGCCAAGTATAGAACTACCATATGACATGGCAATTCCACTTCTGGGTATATACTCCAAAGAATTGAAAGCAGGGGCTTGAACAGATATTTGCACACTGATGTTCATAGCATCATTATTCACAATTGTCAAAAGTTGGACGCAACCCAAGTGTCCACCAACTGATGCACGAATAAATCAAATGTGGTTTATATATACAATGGAATATTATTCAGCCATAAAAAGGAATGAAGTCCTGATAGATGTGACAACATGGTTGAACCTTGAAGACATCATGTTGAGTGAAATAAGCCAGACACAAAATGACAAATATTGTATAATCTCACTGATTTTAAGCAATTAGAATAAGTAAATTCATAGACTCAGAATCCAGAATATAGGTTACCAGGCAATGGGGTGGGGATAGGGAATGGGAAGTTAAGGCTTAAATTGTACAGGGTTCCTATTTGGAATAATGGAAATGATTTGGTAATGGATAGTGGTGTTGGTAGCACAACATTGTGAACACAATTAACAGCACTGAAATATATATCTGAATATGATTAAAAGGAGAAATGTTAGATTGTATATATAGTAACAGAATAATTTTTTTAAAAAACCCGTGGAACTATACTAAACAAACAGTGAACTCTAAGTCAAACCATGGACTTAAAGTAATAGCACAATTATGGAAATATGCTAGCATCAATCGTAACAAATGCTCCACACCAATGCATGATGTTGACGGTGGGGTGGGAATCCTGTATTTTATGCATGACTATTCTGTAAACCCACAACTTCTCTAAAAAATGGAAAAAAAGAAAAAATTACATTAAGGATATTTACTGCAGTATAAACAGCACTGATGCTTTGGAAAAAGTAAGCTTCAGCTCAAGTCTGATACCAAAGCATAAACGGGAGCTTGTACTCAGAGATGAAACTGCTGCCATCTGCTGGCTTGCTAAATCTTACTTAGCTCTGGGGAATCTAGCTTAGTCCCACTCAGTGTGGGCCGAATCAGTTTCTAACTCAAAGACTCAAGCACATATAGCACAAATATGCCAAAGGCATCAATTGTATTGTATTGACTATAATGTCAACTTATTGATGGTTTAGGAGGTACTTCCAGTATACTTGAGAACATCTTTAAGAAACCCTGTTGGAAAATGGTAAAAATATATGAGAGTGATATGCAATATAATTTATTGAAATCTCTTTTAGATAAGAAATTTCTTTTACGAATGCCTTGTGCCTATTGAATACCTAATATACCTTGAATATAACGGTTGGATATTGTAAAAGATAAAAGGGTTCATTGGACGCACTCTGCTCTCTGTTTGGAAAGGATAACTAAGAGGACGCCAGGGTAAGTTAAGGGTGATGGGAATCCTAGGGCACTTTAGGACACTGTTGGGGCTGAAGCTAGAAAGAGAGATTGGGACAGACGCCCGTGTGCCCGTGACAGCTAGCTCCACAGGTGCAGGTTTCCCAGGAGATGAAAGATAAGGTTGGCTTCGCCCGGCAGGGTGCAGCCAGTTCCCAGGCTGGGCGTGTGGGATGAGAAACCCTCTTTAGTTGGGAAATTTTGTGTGATTTTCCTCAGCACCTGTCCTGGGTAAATGCGAGGCGTCCCCTGCCCTGAGGGAGCACACGCTCTCCTGTCGGGCAGTTAATGCTGCGATTTGCAGACTTTGCAGTGGGATTGACAGGGAGCCACAGAAGCAGTTTAACCAGGACGTGGCCCAGTTAGATGAGAGAACATTCTCCAGCATGTTGGGGGATAATTAAAATGGGAGCAAGACTAGAAGCAGAACCATAATTTAGCAAGCTTTTTTGAGAGTCCTGGCAGGAATGGTTGAGGGCTTGAACTAGGACAGTGCTGGGAGCAGGGAGGAATGGAGAAGGGTAGTTTGGGAAGGGTTTGGGGAAATAAAATCAGACTTGTTGATGGTATGCAGGAAGTGAAGGAGACCGAGGTCAGCTTTCCAGTAAGAATGCCCCCTGTTCCACAATGCAATGGAATGAAGCCAGGAATACAGAAAGCAAATCTTTGGGGGAAAATATGCTGATCTATTTGAAAACTCCTGGCTGGACCTTTAAAAAGCGATTTTACTGGGTGTTTCCTTTACACTGACTAGGCTATCAACAATAGCTAACATTTACTGGGGCAGAGCTTCTCAAACTACAAATCCGCCTTTGCGCTGAGGAGCATATTTGCTTAGGGAAGTAGAAGATGGCTTTGGGGAATTTGGTAGGAGCCAGGTCATGAAAGGCCTCCGGAGAGAGAGAGGCATTAGGGCGCTTCACCTGGGCAGGTGAGCCGCCTCCGCGCTGCTGTGGTTGGGCGGCAGCTGCAGAGCTTCTTTACCTGCACGGCTGGGTTCATCAGGTCCGAGAGTCTGTCGCTAACGAGCTCCCAGGTGAGCAGCAGCAACTGGAGACTTGTGAGAATCAGAAAATCTGAAGGTGGGGTTGTGGCCTTCTGTTTTTCAGCCTGCCCTCCAAATGGTTCTCAAGTTTGAGAACTGTTGCCCCAGGCCATCATCATTTTTAGCAGCATCTGGGCCCAGCGGGTGAAGGAAGAGATGGGAGAAGGCCCAGCAGGAGGGGAGGTCTGGCCTGAAGCCCCTCCGTCACACCCACTCACATTCCTTTGGTGAAAGACTAGTCCCACGTCCACAGCCACCTCCAGCAGAGCCTGGAAGAGGCTGGCTGCATCCACAGGGAAATATGTGGGTGGAAAACGAGCTGCTCCTGCCATGTGTATAACATCTGCACAAGCCAGGTAAATGCAAGCTACGGACAATCATTCAGAGACAAACGGCAGGTGAGCATTGGCTGTGCTAGGCGCAGGTGCCACTTCCCAAGAGACCCAGCCTCACAAGTGTATGGTTCCAAACACACCAGATTTCCAAATCTGAGCGCAGAAACCGTAACTCTCATCGTAGTGCCTGCCTGTTAGTGCTTCTGTTCTAATATGACACACGACGTTATCACTTAGATGCTTTTCAACTTGGAACTTGATGGAGCTGAAAGAAGAATTTGCTAAGAAGGATCGGGTCCTGGCACTGACCTGAGAACTTCCCACAGTACACCAGGACCACGAAGGCCCAGCAGGTGGAGGTGGAAAGAAGGGGGCTGGGGCGGTCCAGCCCTCCTGGGCCAGGAGACTGGCTTTCCTTTCAGGGCCCTTCTAACAGGTCTGCACACTTTGCTTGTGCATGTTCTCTGCACTGAATCTGGCCAAAGCCTTGCCTCTATCCAGCAGACTCTGCCAAACGCCACCGTGTGGGGCAGGCCAGGCTGCTGGCTGCCCCCTGCTCTCCTACAGGTGCTCCTGGGTCTGCATCTGTCTCCTCATCGCTGGCTGGCCACTAGCTGACCCGGTGTGTTCGCTGCTCTAGGGAGGGAAGGGCCTTTTAAGCTTGGCTGGCAGGACTCAGCTCCTCCTAGTTGAGTTCAGGAGAATAAAGAGCTCTGCTTTCTGAGCAAAGCACAGGTGCTCTAAAGCTGGCTGAGAAGCGCCTCTTAACGGCTCTCCTGGAGAAAAGCTCAGGCTGTTCCTGTAACTCCCTGCATGTCCACAGGCCTGGGAGGTGTTCGGGGCGGGCTGCGGCGAGCCCTGGCTCGTGTCTGTCACGTGGCAATACCCACGGCGCACTCTCCTGGCCACGCCCCTCTCCTCTGGACTCCGCTGACGTCCAGCTTCTGGCTGCTGCCTCTGTGGCTTTCTCTCTCTCTGTCTGAATTCCACTCTGCTTACAGAGGACTCCAGAAAGAGGAATAAGGCCCATCCTGATTGAGGTGGGCCCACCTTAACTCACCTCAACCGAAGAAGCCCCATGAACAAGTCCTACCTGCCATGGGTCGACACCCACAGGAATGGAGCAGATTCAAGAGCATGTTTTCCTGGGGCACATACAGCTTCAAGCCTCCACAGCTGATCATTGTGGAAGCTGAGTGATGGGTGCAGGGGAGTTGGGTTACATGTGTTTACTGTAATATTACACAATAATAGGTGAAAAAGAAAGACATAAAATGACTCAGGAAAAATTCTAGCAGGAAATTCAAAGAGTTGCTAAATAATTTAAAAAACTCAGCATGAGCATATTTATTAGCCAGTAATATAGGAAAGTCATTGTAGCATATCCCCAATGCCATAAATACCCTTAGCCTTTAAAATCAAATCAAAATGCAACAAAAAACTGACCAAGAAACAACTTAGGGTGATAGAAAAATGGAGATCAAATAATTCAAGAAATCTGTCACTGTCATTATATGTTCATGTGTAACATCAACAGAAGCCCTTACACAGATCTATATCTGTATCTATCGTC
The DNA here is from genome assembly GCA_029593785.1 of Cabassous unicinctus. Lineage (NCBI taxonomy): Eukaryota > Metazoa > Chordata > Mammalia > Cingulata > Chlamyphoridae > Cabassous > Cabassous unicinctus. The sequence continues at coordinate 6,871 of JAQZBX010030275.1, read as the reverse complement.
TATCATCTATCTTTTACCCAAATGGCATCCATTTTTTTTTTCTCAGTTGATAGCACATTGCTGATAAGAAAAGTAATGAAACCTGGGGCTAGGTACTTCTCCTCGAGAGGTCTCCCAAGCCCAGATTTAATTTCATGGGAAGAAAAACAGGAATTTCTAAAGCTTGGTTATTTTTATTTCAGATTTCATTTTGGTGACATTTCCTCCACTAGAGGGCTCTGTGGATAAGAGAAAATTAAAATCACAGCTCTTAAAGCTCTTTCAAATGTATGTCATTTTATCCATCATAGTCTTCTGGTAAATTTTATTTGCAGATTCAGAGGTAGCTTATTTTTAAGTAACCTAGGATCAATATAGTATTAATATCTTCAGATATTCTCATTTTTTTCGGACTGTTTCATTGCTAATAGTTGCTCTGAGAAATGTTTATGCTACAATAAATCTTTGTCTTTATTCTATTTATCAGAAGTTAAAATCGGTACCATACATAGGTGGTAATTATTTCTGGATATAAAATTATCTGATGAACCAATGCCTTAGTTGATAATTCACAAGTCACCTCCTTCACAATTTAATACTACTCCAAGATTAATTTGTAAAACATCAATTACTGCAAGATAACACAAAAGGGTTTAGGATTTTAGATAAACTCTGTACTCAGACTAATTTTGTAAGAATATTCACTTCTTTTCTAGTTATAAATGGCAGGAGCAAGAAGTGAGATTCATAGATAGTTAGCTTTTATATACACATCCAGCCTAACCCTAAATCCACCCATGCATTTGAAACAGTTTTTATTTTTACACGTGGGCACCAATCTATTGTTTGCTATAAAAGAAAAGACAAATATAACTAGTATTTAAGTTACAGATCCTATTTGTTAAGCGAATCCAGCCATATGAACATGGCATCTTATTTCCAGGTGGTTGGCTTTTCCCTGACTAGCATTCCCCTTATTCAGCACATGTTCCCGTAGCATTACATTCAGGTGTACAGCAGCATGCCAAACAGTTTTCAGTTAAAATAGCAAATCCTTATAAAACCTATCTAAGTATTTTGATATTTGAAAGTCATATGGATCCTTGTTTATATTCAGTGGACATAGTAATGCCTGTTGTAAAATATCTTGTGTTGTTTCTTATGCCAAAATGCAGCGTCCTATGACTGCACACATTTTGGAACGGTGGACTTATTATGCTTATTTCTTCAGGATGCCTTATTCTCAAGACTACCTCAGCAATGCACTTTTCACCACGGAAGAATAAGTGGCTCTCCCACCTCTGCGATGGTGGTGGGAAAAGTCTGCTGACAGGCTCCACAGTGAAATATGAGTAACTGGTAAAAATGGTTAAAAACAACCATCTACAGAGGCTGTAATTGTCCTAAGGACATACAGCGAATGAGAAAAACCCACACATTTATTCAGGAAATCTAAGCCTTGGTCGGAGCAGTGAGGACCTGTGCCGCTTGGCGCTCACCCTCTCTCTCCCTGCTCCCAGCTCGGGGACGACAGCTGCCCTCCCTGGGGGCAAAGCAGGAGCTCAGGGCACTACTGGCTCATGGCCAGAGGACAGAAGCTGAACGTCAAGACAGCGGCCAGGCTTGCCCTCCCTGTGAAGGCCGTGACACGCTGGTGCTGGCTTCCTTGGCTTTCCTGTCACATGTCCAGATTCCTCAGACCTCCTGCTTCTGGCTCTCTATAAACCCTCTGGGCATCTGGCCGTCCCTCAACTAAATAACAGCTTGGGAGATCCTGTACATGGTGGGTTCATACCCTCTGGAATGCAGGTCGAGATGAAGACCCTGTCTACGTCGGGCTGCAGATTCCAGCCGACCACAGCAAGCAGCTGCATGCCAGAATCCAGAGGAAGCTGCACATTCCAACATCCTTTCAGCACGGCAAAATGCACACCGTAAGAGTCACTGCTTAAAATGCCACCTTTCTGGACTCAAGGCTAGAAGATGGGTAACTGAGTTCACCAGTAGTAAACCCAGGCGGAAGGAGCCTTTGGCAACTCATCTTCAGAAGCCGAGCTCGGCTCTGATGAGGAGCATTTACGATGCAGGCTGGCAACGAGGACCTTGAGACCTGGGGCCATGTCCCTGTGAAAAACCCCAGTGCTCCATCTTGGGCTGGACGTATAATCTCAGGGAGGGGTAGTGACCCCGGCTTTTCTCCAAACAGCCTCCACTCTCCTTTCAAAAGGCCAAAGAATCCTGAATTTGTAAAGGTGAAAGCAAAAGAAAATTTTAAAAATTGCCTGCCAAATATGAAAAACAAACAAGTAATGGGGCACTACTTCAAGTGCAATGCAGGGATTGGGTAAATATTAGCTTACCTTCAAAGAAGGGAGATAGGACACATGTCCACATATCCCTAGCTTACCTTTCAAGGAAGGATGGAAGGAAGCATGTCTGCGTATCCTTGGCAACCAGCACAGAAGGGCATCCCTGCAGAGGTCCTTAGCAAGGTGCAAGGCCAAGGGCGGTGTCCTCCTGTTCTCACAGCAGGGAAGCCAATTGTCTTCCTTTCCTAGCTGCTGAAACAAATACCAGAGAATGGGTTGACTTAACGACAGGAATTTATTGGCTTGTGGTTTCAGGGGCAAGAAGGCTTGCTTCCTCCCAGGGCCAGTATCTTCTTCCTGGCTGGAAATCTTTGGGGTTCCTTGGCTTTTCTGTCATGTGATAATGCACGTGGTGGTGCCTTCTCCGTACTTCCCCAGGTTCCAGGGACTTGCAGCGTCTTGCTTCTCCCTGCGCCTTCTCTTCCCATGCCCAATTCCCTTTGCTTGTAAGGACGTCCGCCATACTGGAAGAAGGCCCCCCTCGTTCAGTCTGGCAACATCACTCACGACATCCTCAAAAGTCCTGTGTACACTCAAGTGTAGGTAGTGTCCTCCATGATGGGCAAGTTTTTCACTAACACCACAAGGGTCTCTGACCCAGAGTGGGGTTTCATAGTAATCCTTGCCACAAGTATGATTGTATTGTTTAAGAGAGCCTTGGGGAAAGATTGAAATGTTTGAAAAACGACCAGTACGGATGTTTCTTGTGTACTTTTCACCTTTCTCCACATTTCTTGCTCTCTACAGGCCACTTAGGTATTATTTGGTCTGTTTTCAGACCAACTTGATGAATCCTGCTATAAGATGCTAAAAGAGGTGGGTTGCCTGTGGTTCAGATTGTTCTATTATTTAATTCCAGTGTCCAGGAACTGGCCCCAGGAATGTTTCGTTCCTGGTTTGAGGCCTTGACAGAGGATTTGTTAAATCCCCAGTGTTCACTGTGCAATCAAAGTTGAGAACCACTGGCTTAGGGAATCATCTCATCACAATTATGATTCCCCTTGGGTCAAGGGTCCTGGATGATATGGCGGTGGGTTAGGTGAGCAAGGGGTGCTTGCATGTTGGGTTGACAGGTGTCACGTTTTAAAAGCCTGGCCAAAAAAAAAAAGGTGCTGTTACAATTGGGGTCACACCCACAGGATGAGGGGTTGGGGCCTGAAGATGTCTTTTGTGGGAGACATGATTCAATCCCCAATAGCAAACTGAACGGTGTCACGGGGTCTCCAGTTTGGAGGCTGTGAGGAATGGGAGTTCCTGCCTGTTTGCTGCTACCACCTCAACAGAGCTCACAGCTCTATGTGTAACACCATGCCCAAGGGTTCTTCCAGTGGTCAAGCTAGGGCAATTGGCTTCTTAAATGTTTGATTAACATTGGCCTATCTTTGGTTTTCTGATACTACTCCCACTCTTCATGGTTCTGAAGTTTTCACATTCTTGAATTCACCCACTTGCAATGTCTCTGAGCTCTCAAATAGAATTCAGCAAAAGCAGATGAATATTCTCTTACTTTTCCTCATGTATCCAGGGCTCCACTTTCCTCTTAACTAATGCACTTCTCCACTTTCAACTTGGCAGCTGGGATTCTTTTGGAAACAGGGATGTGATGACCCACCAGGCTCCCATGACATGGAGCTTCTAGTCTGGCTGGTCTCATCCCTGGGCTGCTCTGGCTCATCCTGGCTGTGCCCCAGGCCCTTGCACATGCTGCTTCCTCATCCTTCAGCACTCATGCTGCTCACACCCACCCTTCCTCCAGGTTCTTGATTGATTTCTGCTGCTCGCTGAGTCCTTCCCTGAGACCCATCAAAACTCTCAATTGCACCACACCCCAAGCATTTTCTGTCTCCCTTCCCTGCTATATTAATGTCTTTTCAACAGTTACCACTACCTGAAGTAAATTATATTTCCATTATTTAATTGCATTCCCTTCCCTGCTTTGTTTATTCCTTTTACAGTTATCACCATCAAAAGTAATTCTGACAGCACCTGGCCTTAAGCAATTCTTCAATAAATGTTTTTTTGGGACTGAGTAACATAGTGAACCGAGAGGTGGTTAATAGTACAAATACAAGAATGTCCTTCTATGAACTAGAGCAAATGTACATCACTGTTGCAAGGTGGTAAGAATGTGGAGAAGTATGGGAAAATACAATTAATGTAACCTATGGACTTTAGTCAACAGCAATACTGTAATATTCTTGCATCAATGCCAAAGATGTCCTGTGTTAATAATAAGGGGTATGGAAAAATATACCAAATGTATGCTGTAGATCATAAAAAAATCATAGCAATTTAAAAAAATTGTTGTCGAATGAAAGAATAGAAGAAAGTCTGAATACAGCCCCACATGGAGAAGTATCATGACAAGGAACAGTGTGGTTCATTCAAAAGATGAGCAGAAAAGAAGGTTGGGGATCTGAAAGTGGACAATTGGTGGGTAAAACAGGGATGAGGACTGGGAAGGTGAGGCTGCTTCTGGGCCTGGATCTGAGGCTGTGGGAAAAGTAACAAAATGAAATATGTAACTTTTTGTAAAAACCTAAGTAGTCTACCTCTAGTATAGGGACTGGATACTCCTACAAGTGTTCTCAAGCATAAGGGCCCAAGTATAGGACTAGTTCCTGGGTTCATGGTGGTGGTGACCAACTCTACCTCCGCTTTAATGGGATGATATTGATGGTAGAATCATAGCTAAATTCTGTTTCAAAATTTTATGGATTGTAAGCAAAGCACATACACTTGTTTACATGTTGGTATAAAAATTGGAATATATTTTTCATTTGTGCTGTTCTTTATACTCCTTTTTTAAAAAAATTATTTTATATCATTTATACATGAACATACATAAACAATAAGTGTATAGTAAAAGTTGTGAACTTACAAAGCAAACATTGATAACATCATACAGGCGTCCCATACATCAACCCTGCACCTACACCTTGCGTTGTTGTGAGATGTTTGTTACAAATTATGAAAGAATATTGTCAAAATATTACTACTAATTATAGTCCTTATCTTACATTTGGTGTATTTTCCCCCCAACCCACCCTATTATTATTTTTTAAATATATTTTTATGACAGAAGTTGTAAACTTACAAAACAGTCATGCACATGTGCAGAATTCCCAAACAACACCCTTCTATCAACACACCACACCGTGGTGGAACATTTGTTACAGATTATGAGATAATATCATCCAATTATTACCAGGTCCATAGTGTACATTTTGCACACATTTTCCATACTCCATTATCAACACAGTACATCTTTGGCATAGATGCAAGAATATTACATTATTACTGTTAACCACAGTCCACAGGTCACTCCAGTTGTATTTTTCCCATGCTTCTCCACTTTCCCACCATCCTGCAATAATGATGTACATCTGCTCTAGCTCACAAAAGGACACTCTTGAATCTGTACCATCAACCATAATTCTCATCCACCTCTGGGTTTACTGTGCTATTCAGTCCCTAGATTATTCTCCAGCTCTCTGTTAATTGGCATTTACATCCCTAGGCTACCATTCTCAGCCACATCCCCATTTATAAACCAGCTGTTACTCACTATACTGTGTTACCATCAACTCTGTACATTTCCATGCTTTTACAGTAAAGTTAATTAAAACTTCTACATACATTAAATATCAGTAGTCCATCTCAGTCCTCCTCTTATCTCCGTTAAGAATCCACCATCTATCACCAGGTCTTGAAGATATTTTCCTAGATTTTCCTCTAGAAGCTTTATGTTTCTTGCTTTTATATTTAGGTTTTTGATTCATTTTGAGTTAATTTTTGCATAAGATGTGAGTTAGGGGTCCTCTTTCCTTCTTTTCCTATGGATATCCGGTTTTCTCAGCACAATTTGTTGAATGGACTGTTCTGCCCGAGCTGGGTGGGTTTGACAGGCTAGTCAAAAATCACTTGACCATAGATGTGAGGGTCTGTTTCTGAACCATCAATTCAGTTCCATTGGTCTATGTGTCTGTCTTTATGCCAGTACCGTGCTGTTTTTACCACTGAGCTAGGTAATACGATTTAAAGTCCAGAAATGAGAGTCCTCCAACTTTGCTTTTCCTTTTTAAAATGTTTCTGGCTATTTAGGACACCTTACCCTTCCAAATAAATTTGATAATCATGTTTTCCATTTATTTAAAAAATGCTGGTGGAATTTTTATTGGGATTGCATTGAATCAATTTGAGTAGAACTGACATCTTAATGATATTTAGTCTTCCAATCCATAAGCATGAAATGTTCTTCCAATTATTTATGTCTTTTTAAAATTTCTTTTAACAATGAGTTGTAGTTTTCTGAATACAAGTGCTTTACATCGTTTGTTAAGTTCATTCCTGAATATTTGGGTTTTATCTGTCATATTTTATTTTAACCACTCTTTTGACACTTTTAGTTACTTTTATTGATATAATCTTCATTTCTAGACTCTCTTCCAGGCCTCTCTCTCCTGTCTTTTCTTTTCAGGCTGTAGCACACCCTTTAGTATTTCCTGCAAATACTGTGGTTA
>JAQZBX010030274.1:0-26889 GCA_029593785.1 Cabassous unicinctus | reverse complement strand
AAAAGAATAAATAAAAATCCGTCTTCTCAACCTGCTTCTGATTTGGTTTTCTGACTAGGAGACAGTGATGAATAAGGAAAGGTAATTTCTTTACTGTTTCTCATTTGCCTACTCCCAAAATGAATTGGAGGCAACGTACCATGAAACATGTATAATCAGATGGTTACAAATAAAGTAGAAGGGAAGATTAAAAAACATGAAGAAATGATAGCCCCTATTTACTTACTGTGGCTTTGCCAGATGTGACACCTAGTTAAGAACTTGCACTCACTGTCTCTAAGCCTCTCAACAATACTGCATGTGGTGGGAGATGGCTGAGGTAAGACCCAAGGGAGAGCTGGTTGCCCCAGCGGAGCCTCGAATAGTCGATAGAGCCCCAAGATTCCCAGCATCCAGCGGGGAGAGGGAAGTTTTTCCTTGGCACCTGGAGGAACTGGTCATGCCTTTCCTTATGCACGGGTTGAGGAGGAATACAATGGGTCTGTCTTGCCAGAAAAAAAGTTCCCAGATGGCGAAGGGCAGTTATACCTCACCCCCAAACATGCACCCCAGCAGACAAGACGAAGGAAAGGTGTTGGGAAGGAGTTCTTCAGAGTTAACCTGTTGCTTTCTCCTCTGACCCTTGTTTGAAAGGGGAGGAGAATTGGGCTTGGCTTTGTTTTTTTCTATAAACCTTTAAAGATCAGTTTTAAAAAGGGTATAAAAGGCATTTTCACTCCTTTTAGATCTGTTCGTTTCTGTAAATGGAGAGAATAGAGGACCTGAGTCTGGGACAGCCAGCAGCTTGTCTATGGGCCATCCACCACATCAGAGTCTCCTGGGGAGGGCTGGGAAGAGGACAACCTTGATAAAGGGGCCCAGGTCCTAGGGAGAGCCACTGCCAAATGATGCTAATGCTGTGGTTTTCCTAATACAATCAGACCTCTGAGGCCATCCAGCTGACTTCCCTTTCTTTAGAGAGATCGGGGTAAAAGCCCAAAGTGAAGAAATAACTGTCCGAGGTTTCCTGGTGAGTTCATAAAACAGAGCTCAAGTCTGGAGCACCTTAAGTTAAGCATGGAACAAAATACCTGTCAAGTAGGTGGAGGCCCAAATGGGTTCTCAGATCATTTTTTACTATCACCATGAAAGAGATGTGCCTTTAAAGTGCAAGGAGCATGCACTTGTTTGTTACTGTAGAAATTACAAAGCTGACACTCGGTTAGAATGCTTTGGTTGAAATAGTAGAAAACCAAAATCAAACTGGCTTAAGCAATAAGAGTTCTTTACTGGTTGTCATAACTTACTGAACAGGCATAGGACTAGCAACGAGCTCTGCCATCTCCAGCTCCATTATCTTTCTCATGGTCAAAGGTGGCTGCCAAGAGCTCCCAGGGTCAAAGGGTCTTCTCCCACAGCCACTGAACCTTAGTCCTGGACTCCAGCCACTTGGGCCACTGCTGAACTGATTCCTGTGGCTTAGTGAGTGCCACGTGCAGATTGGTTTAGGCCTCCAAAACTGGGCCAATCATAGGACAGGGGGGTTGATATTAAGCTGATTGGTAGGAAGAGCCAGGCCCTACCCCTGGAGCAGAGGTCAGAGGGGTAGAAAGGGAGTTGGAGAGAAAACTACAATGTCAACCACACACAGGGTGGGCATATGCCCTCCCCGCTCCCCCCAAGTTCAGTGAAATCAAAATGTGTAATGGATTCATTTGACGGTCTAGGTTTGAAATGAGGATGGCATGGGCTCTTACAGTGTAATTGATAATGTGGTATTGTGCCAGGGGACCACAGACAATACAAAACTTGCCCTTGATAATCACTCCTCCCTTGAGTAACTATGGAGGATGTGTGCACAGAAGATGCAAAGCAGGACAGTGACACTTGATCCTCAGTTCTCAGTCAAGGCTTTGGCCCCATGCCCCAGCAGGATTGCAGAGGACCTGGCTGCGTTCTTCAGATACCATCTTTCCCTAGGTAGGCAGGCCCCAACAGCTCAGAACCAAAGGCAGCCAAAATGCCCATGCTGCGGCTTCCTCAAGCCCACACCTGGGAACTGGATTTCAACACCCACCCCTGCCTGCAAGGAAAGGCTAGAGATTCCTGAGGGTCCCAGAAGGGGACAAGCAGGAAGCTATTGCCCCAGAGCTTAGGGCAGCCCACCCCAGCCTTCTCAGACCACGATGGAAGCCCTGAAAGCCCCGCAACCTGCCTGGGAGAAGAGAACACCTTTGCAAAGACAGAACAAGCCCTAGAATCTACCCAACAAAACAGGGAAACAACTACATTCATCCTGCCTAGCCCTGGTTGCAGTGTATTAGACCTTTCAAACCCCTCGCAGGAACTCGACCCCTAGAGCAGGTGACCCAAGCAAAATTGCAGCATCCTTTCAGGGGAGGGGGGCTTTGGGAAGGGGGCATGTGGAGGCAGATGGGGAATGGTGGGAAGAGGGAGGAATGCTTTGCTCCTGACCCACCTATGAGGAAGCAATCGAAGGAGCTAGGGGATGATCTTGGGCTCCCCCTCAGGCTTTGTGCATTAATTCATTCACCAGGCACTGCACCCCTCCTTTGTGCTGGACACAATGCTAGGTGCTGGGGATTCAGCATTTAATGAGACAGGCGAGGCCCCTCCTCTCATGGAGTAGGGAGTTTCTCACTAGACAGTGGAAAACATGAAACACAGACACAGGACAAAAGAGGTTCCTGGGCTGGCCCAGACCCAGTTCTCCACAGGTCCTGAGCTCCTGCTGCTACATTTAAACCAGCCCAGGCTCACAAGGCCAACTTCTAATATACAGAATGGTAAAACTATAAAAGACCCTGGAGATTCCTAAATCCCTTCTACCTGTTCTGCAGATGAGGAAACTGGAGCCCACAAAGGAGAAAAATTGTCATCCGCATAAAACTAGTTGGCATTTACTGAGCAGCTACCATGGGTCTGATGATTTGGTAGCAATAGGATGATGCCTTCCCACTATGATGAGTTTCCCTCTAATCCAAGGGTTCTTAACCAGGGGTCCCCTTGGGGGTCCGTAGTAATATTTCAGGGGATCTGTGAGCTTGAATTGAAAAAAATCAACTGGTTATCTTTATTTTCTCTGACCTCTAACTGAAATCTAGCATTTCCTTCACTTATGAATGTATACAATAAATAAATTACAGTAGTGTTCATTTTACGTGACTGGCAAAGGGGTCCATGGAACAAAAAAGTTAAGAACCCCTGCTCTAATCCCTGTTCTCATGGTACCTGGGATCTCCCAGAGCTGGGAGCAACCTCCTATGGCTCAATTTTTTCCACACCCTCATCCCACAAAAGGCCCCCAGGTAGCCCCTCATGTGGGGCTGGTGTCTCAAGACATGGTGAGCAGGCTGTGTGGGCCTCAGAGACAAGCAAACCCCGGGAAGGAGAAGCGGCTGGTAAAGGGATTGGCATGGGCTGGCACAGGAGGTCATTTTCCATGTGTCTGGAAGCAGGCCGAAGCTTCCTGGGGTAATTTTAACCAGTATCCATCTAGAACAATACCAAAAAAGGTAAGTTACTTACCACCCAGACAGGCACATACCTAACCATCGTCCTTTCATGAATTAGACCCTTAAAACATTCAGAGCTAAAGCTGCTTTAAGCACTGAAGTTAGAGCAGCCAAGTGAAGTATTCCTGTGCTGGACTGTTGGCCCTTTGATCAAAATTAATAAAGTGTTAGCTATTCTTACCCTCAGAAAACAGCCTGAACCCCTCAGCTGTCTAGAGGGAGGGAAGGTATTTTTAGACCCCAGAACAGCTGATTTAGAATTTGCTGCAGTGGCTTGGAGGGCCAGAGAAAGATTGAATTGCAAGGAGCTAAGGGGGGGTGGGTGGGCGGAGCTTAGCACCCAGGGGTCACGCAGCACGGGCTTTAGGACAATTCCATCCACATGGCCTTTTTGGATGAGCAAAACGTCTTAATATAAGCCAGTGGTTCTCAAAGCATGGTCCTGAACTGGGAGCATCAGCATCCCCTGGGAACTTATTAAAAATGCAAATTCCCAGTTCCCACCCCAAACCTTCTGAATCTGAAACTCTGGGGGTGGGGCCCAGCAATGTGCTTTAAGAAGCCCTCCAGGTGATTTTGCTGCTCACCGACATTGGGGAACCACTGATATGAGCAAACCATCTAATCGGGTCCCTGTGGTTGAGGCTGGAGGAAAGAATGATCCGCACCAAAACTTCTCAACTCTAGAGAGTCTGTTCAAAACCAGGGATCCTCGGCCCAGAAAAATATTCTCATGAAAATTTCAGGGGCTGGCTGGCCCACGCTAAGCATCCCTGCTCTTTGGCAACCCAGAGGCCCTTCTCTGGGTCTAAGTCTGATCTGCAGAGAACCTCAAAGTTGAAAGGAATCTTCTAGATCATCTACTCCAACCAGAGCAGGAATCTCCTCCTCAATATCCTTGAGAAACTCAGCTGAGCTTGACACTGCCAGAGACAGGAGTTCACTGCTTCAAGATCAGTTTCCAATGATCCTTGGTGTAATTGGATAGTTAGCTCTTGTTAACGCCTATATTGGTTTATGCCAACCAAGCTACAATAACATGACTGATATAGAGGTTTATCACCCCTAATTAAAGGATGTCCCAAATGGTAGAAATGAATGTAGTTTTTTGTTTTGTTTTGTTTTGTTTCGTTTTGACAGCCTATGTCAGTGTTGGAGAACTCTGAGTGCCAGAAAGTCTTCCTTTATATTAATTTAAAATCTACCTCTCTGGGACCTCCTTCCCATACCCTGGTTTTAGCTTCGGAGCTACAAGGAGCAAACCCAAGGTCTTGCTTTACAAAAGACAGCGTTTACTTATTATTGGCCTTGCTTGGCACGGGGGCAGGGAGGGTGGGCTCCAACTGCCCGCCTGGCCCTGGCCCTGCCCCTGGCCTTGGCCCTGGGCCCGGGTGTGCACCCGGCCGACCCCGGCTGTTCAGAAGATGCAGGTGCAGCCCACGGCGATGGTCTCCATGACAGCGCGCTGGCGGCAAGGCCCGGTGCGCGGCGGCGGAGGGCAGAGGCGGCGGCGCACGGGCACCTGGCTGAAGACAGGCACGCTCACCAGGCTGCGGTCCTCCTGCATGGTGAAGGGGTTCACGCAGCCCAGGCACAGGCACCGCGCCTCCGGCAGGTCCGCGGGGATGCGGCTGGGGTCGTGGTTGATGCTGCGAGGAGGTGGGAGGGAACACAGGACAGAAGGTGGTGAGCAAAGAGCAAATCCCGCCCCCACTGCCCACGCCCCTTCTCTCTCCTAACTGGGGCTCTGATTCCCACAGTGAGACTGTGCTGTGCTGGAGAGAGGGCAGTAATCGACCCCGTGATGGAAGGCAACTAACATACCCCAAGGTTACCAGGTCCAAGGTGGTCAGACGAGGGACCGACCAGTATTCACCCAGCTTCCTTCTTTCCCTGAGGGATGCCCATCCCAGTGCTAGACTGTGACCTGGGAGCACAAAGAAGCCTAAGGCCCCACTCTGTGCACCCCGTTATTTATATTCTTGGGAAACTTTATCCACAGGAAAGAATTTGAGATTGCACTGATGCCTAATTCCCATTAGAAGAGGAGTCAGGAGTCAGTTCTATGCTGACTTAGCCTCCATTCATTCAGCAAATAATTCGACACCTCAACATGTGAGCAATTCCATCCAAGGCATCAGGCATTCAGTGATGAGCAAAACAAGCATGTTCCCTCCTGGTGCTCGCGAGGAGCTTAGACTATAAGGAATTGCTTTGTGACCTTTCCTTCTCTGTGCCTCAGTTTACTCATCAGCTAAATGTGTGTGTGTGGGGGGGTGAACTAGACCTGTGGACCTACAGCATCAGCATCGCCTGGAGCTGGTTAGACAGGCAGCATCTTGTCCCCACCCTAGACCTCCGGAGTCAGAATCTGCATTTTACAGGATCCCCAGGTGTTTCACAGGCATAGGAAGTTGGCTCTGGAGGATCTTTCTGGGCCCTTCAAGTTGCCACATTCTAGCGCCACTAGACACCTGTGCCTGTTTAGGTTCATCAAAATCAGTTCCTTGGTCACACCGGCCACATTTCGAATGCTTGATAGGCATGTGAGGCTAGGGGGTGCCATACTGGACTTTCTTTCATTGCAGAGAGCTCTACTGAATAATGCTATTACAGAGCCTCTGGATGTAACTTGTGCATCTAAAAACATCTTTGGCCTGGGTTTGTGAGTGAGGACACTTTAGGGCCAGTCCATTCCTTCATTACTCATTCAACACATATACATTTGGACCCTTCTGTGTGCCAGGCACTGTGCTAAGAAGTAGAGCTGTACCCAGGGTAGGGCACCACTCCTGTCATCTAGGGACAGTGGTCTTGATTCCCAATCCTGGCTGTGCACCTGATTCACAAAGAGGTAAATAAGATACTACTTTCTGGGTCTCACCCTGGAGATTTTGATTGATTGGGACATGGGAACCTGGATTTTAAAGCTCCTGAGGTGATCTGATGCAAGCTTTAGGAAGGTCCCAGTCTAGCATGAGAGACAGACGTGAACACAGCACATGAAAGTGCTCTAATGGAGAGCTGTGTACAAGGTACCGTGGAAACTACAGCAAGCTACTCACAGACACTTCAGCTGTGACTGGGAGAACGATAACGGCAGTGCTCTGCAAGGACGTCTCTTTTAACAAGCCTATGAAATGTGTACTGCCATCACCCATTCACAGGTGAGGAAACTGAGGCTCAGAGAGGTTAAGTGACTCACCTAAAGCCACACAGCTAGTAACAGGCAGAGCTAGGATTCAAACCCAGACACTTGAACCTTTGAATCTGAGCCCTTAACAGTTACAATGACTGGGACTGTGGGCAAGGTGTCCACTCTGAAATAGCTGGCCCTCTGTCCCCCAGCCCAGCCTACCTGTAGCCCCAGGGTGACAGGCTCCTCTTGTTGGACAGCCATAGCTGCAGGTTGACCTCACACTTCCTCCTGGCCGGTTCGGAACTGTTCCTCAGCTGGGCCACCATCTCCCCAAGGTTCCTCTCATACTCCTCCATGCGGGCAAATGGCTTTGCCCATGACACCAGGTCAAGGGGCACCTGGTGAGGCCCAGGGGTCAGTGCTCCAGGCCGCCCTTGCCCCTTCCTCTTGCCCTTGGGGTTCCTGGGCTGGCCCAGTTCCAGGAAGGTGGAAATGGTAAGAAGGAAAAGCTGGGGAGGAGGAAGAACACTATAGGTCAAAGGTAGAAGAGCTGGACTCCCTCTGGGCCAAGACTCAGGGCCAGGGAGTGAAAGGAAGGAGGCAAGGCCATGCCCTTAGACCTGGCCTGGTCCCATCAGACCGCAACACATTATAGCGACACTTGTTATGCACCAGGCTCTGTGACTGGCCCTGGGGATATGGCAGTGACAGCTCCCTTTCCCTCCCCTCACATTCAAATCATCACTGAGTCTACCTATTGCCCCTCCTACAAATCTCCCCACCCATCCACTTCTCTATCTGCATCACATCCTCACTTCCTGGGACAGCTCAACAGCCTCCTATTTAGTCTTCCCAAATCCCTTCTGGCTCCTTCCAATCAACTCTCCACACCATGGCCAGTTGTTCAAAGTACAAATCTGATAATGCCATCCTCCTGCTTAAGACTCTTTAACAGCTTCCCATTGCTTTTAGGGTAACAACATCCCCATCCTGCCTCCCAGGCCATGTGTCTGACCCCTGCTGAACTCTCCCTCCTCACCTTGTTCCCTTCTTCCTTTCACACTCTGAACTTCAGCCTCTAGTCTCTCAATCCTTACTCTCACCATGCTCTTTCCTGCCACAGGGCCTTTGCACAGGCCTCTGCCTGCAGAGTTCTGCCTCCTGACCTCACCTGAATGCCTTCCTATCCCTCATGTCTCAGCTCTGTTGTCACATCCTTAGGGATGCCTTTGTGGACCTTCTCGGGATCTCATAATACCCACGCCTCCCTTACATGACTGCAGTCTTACGGTTTGTATGTGTCATTATTCTTTATGCCCTTCCTCTCTCAGCCATAGACTCCCTGAGGACAGGCATTGTATCAGTTTCCACACAGTTTCCCCCATGCCAGGCACTTAGGAATTCAGTAAACATTTGCTAAGGATAGCTGATGACTGTCACCATCCTGTCCTGTAGCTTACAGAGTGGGATGGAAAACTGGCACTAAACAAGAAAGCAAAGACCTGGCTCTCATTAGTGCCAAGGGCAGGGTGGACCATACAGGGTGCAGTTAAAGAATAATAGGGCCACCAGCTTAGCCTAGTGGCAGTGAGTGGCCCAGGAAAGCCCTTCTGAGGATGGGACATGTCAGGTGAGGTTTGAAGGGTAAGAAGGAGGCAGACGTGGGCAGAGAGAATCTGAGAGCCTTATAGGCAAGGGAAGAGGTTTACATTGGTTACAAGATTTGCTGGTAGGAAGCAAGTGAGGATGAAATATAGTGGGTGGGGGATAATGGCATGAGATATTTGGGGAGATAGGCAGGACCCTGGGCCAAGGAGTCCCTCTTAGACTCCATCTCCAGGACACCCGGCTCCCCCTCACTGGCCCCTCCCTTCCTCCATGCTCTGGCCCTCTACCTGCTCCCCTCCTCACCCACTCCTCACCCACTGGTGACCACCCTCACCCACCACCATCCCATTTCTCCCTTCCAGACCCCAGAGTGTCAGGGAAGCACCTGGTTCACATAGGAGAGGATTTGTGTGTGTGGGGGAGGGGACTCAGAAGTACCCAGATTCTTTGGGAAGTCAGGGAGAAAAGAGCCAGGACTGGACTTGCATGGGGGCCAAAGCTGGCCAGCTTATCTCCTTGCTAAGTCTAGCCAAGCTCCAAACCTGCCCTGTACCCCACTCTGCAGCCCAGCCCGCCTGTGTCTGCTTTGTCCAGGTCCCTGGCCAGCCTTGGCCCTAGGAAAGGAGTTTCAGCATCACCCTTCTGGGTGAGCCATTTCCTGGCACAAAATCAGGGACAGAGATTCAAGTCACTGAATTCTTCCTTTTTGGTCCTAGATTCTGGTGCAGAAAAACATCTCCCTAACAATAGGCTCTCTCATCTGAGCTTCTCACATACCATTCTTAAACTCTGCCTGTCCACTTGGAAAAACCCAGAATTAAACAGCCAAACCCCCACCCCCCAGCCCCCCACCCGCTTTGCAGATGAGAACCAGAAGGATTTGCCCAAGGTTGCACCACTTAGCTCTCTGGACCCAGGACTCTTTGGAAAAAACCCTGGTGCCCGCGTTGGCCAGGATAGCCCCTGAAGCCTCTGGTCTGACAGACAGGGCTTCAGTGTGGAAAGGCTGAGCCCAGTTCAGGAGCCTGAGCTGCAGACTCTGAGACCAGTCTCTGTTTCTTTCTAGTCCTGGGGGAGAGACAGAGGGAGAACTCACCTCTACAGATTCCAAACCAAACAGAGGCAGCCGTTAATCAGTACAAAAGAAATCATGAAACATGCAGGCCCTACAAAGGGGTGGGGGTGGGGTGAGGAAGCGCCACGTACCAGGTTGAGCGGCCAGTCCATCCCACCGAGCCAGGCCGTCGGCCTGCAGCTGCCGCCCGCCTGGAACCCCAGATGCTGCCGCCGACAGAATGGCAGCAACAGGATGGAGTGAAGCAATTATAGCTCCACAGGGGGCTGCCGGGGGAGTGGGTGGGTGGGCTCGTCATCAGCTGGGAGCCTTTGGCCTGACACGGCGGCAGGCGGTGAAGGGCGTGGGGTCGGCCAGGAGCTGGGCCGAGATGCCCAGGGGCTGTTGACGGAGGGACAATGCCCTGTGTGTCTGGCGGGGCTCTGGAGGGTGGCACCTCTGCCTGTGGCCTGCGGCCGGCTGGCCAGCCAGCACCCACAGGGCCAGCTAAGACAATCAGCTTCGTTTGCTTTGGGGATGGCAAGGGCGTGAGGGCAGAGGAGGGACAGACTGTTGGTTGGTCAGGAAAGCATACCTTCTCTGAGTGAACTGGCCAGCAGCAGCACACAAGCCCCATCTCCAGGGAAACAGCCTCAGGCCCTCCAGTTTCAGCCAGACTCAGGTGGGCTCAACGGCGTCCAGAGACCAGCGTCCCACCCCCTTTATTCACAGGCAAGGAAACTGAGGCCCAAGCAAGGAAAGGGATTTATCCAGGATTACACAGTGAGCTAGAGGTGACAGAGCTGGTGTTTGTACCTGGTCCCTGTCCAGGGCTCTGTCCACCACCCCATGCTGTTTTTCTTGGGATATTTTCTGCCCAATTCCAGCTTGCTGCAAACATGTTTCTGTATCTGTGTGTCTCCCACAGACCAAGCTACTGATCCATGGGAACCTCATGGCCCATTTTTATGAACTTCCTGACACAGTGCTTCCCTCATGCTTGCCACCGTGTGACTGCTTGTGACCATTCTCTCTCAGCCTCAGTCTCCTTCTCTGTAAAATGGGACAAATGCCCAGGAGCAGACAGCAGCCTGGCCCATTTCACCCTGAAGTCTTTCTGAGCCTCAGTTCTCACATCTCTAGAATGGGGATAATCAGAGCATCCACCTCTTGAGGCTGTTATAAGGAGTAAAGGAAATAATCCATGTTAAACAGTAAATGCTCAATAAACAGCTGCTCTAATTAGCGTGGTTCTCACGCTCAGACCACCTCCCAGTAGGACTCCACAGGCTTTATATGAGCTCTGGTGACCCCAGGGTCCACGGGTCTTGGAATCACATGCTGAACTGACTGGCCCCTCTAGACAAGGCCCCTCATCTCGGAGGGAATGGACAGCCCAGCAAGCAAGCAAATCCACCCAGGGAGGAGAGGGAGAAGAAGGGAGTGCAGAATGGACGGGGGAGGAGAAAGAGGGACGCCTGAGCAGACATCCAGGCCTGTGCCGCCATCCGGAGGGCCTCTTTTGGCCATTTACAGGAATCAGCTGAGGGGAAGAACGCAGGGCGAGAGGCGCTCCTGAATGTCACAAGATTAATCTGTCCGGGGCAGGTTTCCACAGCATAACTGAGAAGCTGGCTGGGGCGCACGTTCCTCGGGAGATACCACCATATTTGGTCAAATCCTAGACAGGGCTCTATTCTATCATTCCGTGCTCTAGAGGGGGGAGGACTCTGACAATACCTCCTTGGGCAACGAGGGACCCCACCCCCACTGCCACTGTCCTTCGCGCAAATGAAACAGCCAGCGTGAGGGGGCACAGCATGGAGACACCTAGTTTTTCTTTGCACAGGCTTCTGCTAACCCCTCTGCTTCTAGCAGCCAGTCTGACAGGCACGCAGCTGGGGTGTCCCCTCCACGTCCGCAGAAAGGTGGGGAAATTAAAAGATGGATACCCGGGTGCAGGGAGATTTCTCAGCTGCCTGAACGCCATGCTCTCCTCACCTGTGGGCAATACATACCCTTCTTTTTTTTTTTTTCTTTTGAGGTACCTCACATGTGGGAAGCCGGTGCTCAACCACTGAGCCACATTGGCTTCCCTGAGTTGGTTTTTTCATTTGTTTTGGGGTTTTTTTGTTTTTTCAGGATACACTGGGAACCGAACTGGGACCTTTCATGTGGAAGGTGGGCACTCAACTCCTTGAACCACATCCGCTCCCCACACCCTTCACTTTTGTCTCCCAAATAGGACCACCCCAACACCTAGCTTCGGGGCTTACAGGGTACTGGCCCAGGAGATTCTGGCTTAGAATCTGTTTTTTTTTTTTTAACAAGAATCCTGTCTGAAAACTAGCGCTGCAGGGGTCCTCACCCAATATCTAGCCCAACCTGCTCCCTTGCCCATTTTACCATGAGGAGACAAAGGCCCAGGAGAGACGAGGCCTCACACAGCATGTTCGTGCCAGAATGGAGCCAGAACTCAGTCTCCTGGTTCTTAATTCACTGCTTTCCCCCCATGCTTTATACAAACAGCTCTGGGACAGACTGGGCCTCCCTGCTTGGAGGGGACCCAGAAGCTGGGCCAATCCTTCTGGAGTTCCCAGACCCCCACATTAGGAAAGGGGAGCTGGGGCGTTTCTGGGCAGGTGCTGTGGGGAGTCAGGCATGGGCCTGGCGAACGTCACTGGGTTTCCCTTTCCTGGGCCATCTCAGGCTCCAGCCTCGGCTTCTAGAAACCACCGAGGCGTCGTCTGCTCAGGTACGCCTGAGTGTGACCCCACGCTGGCCAAGGGGCCCAACCCCAGGGATCAGCACCAGGCCTGAGAAAGGCACAGGAACTTGGGCTTCAGGGGCTCCCACCCCACAAGTGAGGTTGGGGGCTTTGAGTCTCCATGCACAGGAGGTCTTTGGTACACACATATGAGTGAACATGCATCTGGACCAGAGTGAGGGGCAGTGGGTGGTCGTGCAGGGGGCTGTCAGCAGCGGCGCTGCACTGACCACCAGGTGGCGCCACCAGAAAGCCAGACATCCCTACAGAGGGCGGCTAACCTCACCCTGACTTCCCCGCCAGCCACCCATTTCCCCAGAAATGCAACCCGGGCTGAAAACGAGGGCACAGGGTGAGTGGGTACAGATCGTGCCCACCCCTGGCTACCGGAGCAGCCCTACTGTTGGCGAGGCCAGCACCGGGGACATCTTTCCCACCAGAACCTACTGGGCGCAAAAGAACAGCCAGCCAGGGTGGGAGAGGTGGGGTGAGGGTGGCTTCTGTCTGCTGAGTGAGTGCGTCGCTTCACTTTGAGCACCTGCTATGTGCTAGGCTCTAGGCATTTAGACACCATAATTATCGGAAAGTGGCAATTAGTAATAGTAATAGCTGCCACTTGGTACACACTTACTGAGTGCTGCACACCATGCTCGGTCCTTCACGAGCATTTGTTCATTAAATCCTCCCAACAACTCTGTGGGGAGGTTCTAATGTTATCCCGAATTTACATTTGGGGAAACTGAGGTTCACGTGCTTAGTCACTTGCCCAAAGTCACAGAGGACTTTGACTCCAAGTTTGACTCCTACACATGCTGTTCCCTGCTGGGTGGGTAAAGAGAGGAGCGCTGCAGCCAGGAGAGAGGAATGGTCCCGAGGAGAGTCTGTGCTTGCCTCGGCCTTACCCTCACAGCCTCAAACAACCCAGACCTCATGCTCAGGGGCTCACGGAGCCCAAGCCCAAACTAGAGTCCTTGGTGGGAATCTGAGGCCTGGGCAAGGCTGTCACCTTTGGCATGTTTCAGTGGCTGTCTGTGCCTGGCACCCTGCCAGGCAGGGCTGTAGAGACCTCCCAGGCTGTAGGTAGGGCACCCAGCAGTATTCCTAACACCAAGTAAGCAGTCACTAAATACTTGGTGCATTGATTCAAAAGGGCTATAATATGAGAGATAAAGCCAGGTTGGAAAAATGGGAGCCCAGGGTGATGGGACATCTGGAGGACAGAGTACAGCCCGGGAGATAAGGGTTCAGACTCCAGAGGTTTACAGATCTGGGTCCCTGCCAGTTCACAGTTGTGTGTCCTTGGTAAAGTTCCTTAACTTCTCTGAGCCTTAATTTCTTCTGAACAATGGAGATAATAACTTTCAATGAATTATTGTGAAGATCAAATGAAGTTCTTTCTTTATTTCTTTATTTTATTTATTTATTCCCCATCCCCCCATCATTTGCGCTCACTGTCTGCTCCTCTTCTCTTTAGGAGGCACCAGGAACTGTACCCAGGACCTCTGATGTGTGAGGGAGGCACTCAATCGCTTGAGCCACGTCAGCTCCCTGAAGATCAAATGAAATAAAGCATGTTAAAGCACTTAGCAAAGGGTCTGGAAAATACTAAGTGCCCAATTAATGGTAACTGCAATCATTAAAACAAGTTTTGAGTCGGGGCTTCAAAGCTGCTTCTGGAGTGTTCCTAGGCAGCAAGGGCACTATAAGGTGGGGACAAGGCTAGAACCAGCAAAAGAATGCAGAGTCCCCCATTCTTAGGGGGTTCAGCCTAGAGCCTCAGCTAGGCAAGGAGGACCTGAGGGATTTGGTTTAGAGACTTGCCCAAGTGGGCCCAGTAAGGCGGGAGGGGGAGGCGAGAGGAGAGCAGGAGGTGCCTTTGCTGCAAGATGGAGGGAGCTGTGGCCAGGAGGGCACATCCCCCACAGGAAGGCCTGGCCCTCCCCCGTGATGCCTGCACCCACCCCATCCCACCCCTCCTTCCCCCCCGCCCCAGGCTGGGTAGGAGTCCTTCTCTCAGGCCCATATTTGCACAAATGCCTGCCTCACTCTTCACTCCAGAGCCCCAGCCAAGAGGCGCTATTTTAAGCTCCCTGGACGGGAACATCGTTGGTGGGAACAGACCCAGCCAGCAAGCTCCCAGTTCTCAAAAAAGGGAAAGGCTTGGGTGAATGGGCGGCCCCTGGGGCGTGCAGAGGGGCCGCCACATCGACATGACCCTCTGCCCAGGCCAGGCACCAATGCCTCCTCCCCCACGAAGCACGGCGAAGCAAATGCGAGTTGGGGCAAGACTCCTAGAGGTGGTCTTGTGCTCTCGTGCCTGGGTGGACCAGGTCTCCCTTCTGCCCAGCACCCAGCTATGTTTCTGCTTGCAGACAGGCTCCACACTGTACCTGTCTCCCGTTAGCACTCACCACCCATAGGACATCAGAGCTGGGGGATATCTTGTCCAGTCCCCGCCAGCACAGAAACTCCCTCTAAAGCCTCTTTGCTGGATACCTCCACTATCCGGAGACCATTTCCTTTTTGAGGCAGCCCATTCCATTTTTTTAAAGCTGTAGCTGTTAAAGACAAGAATTATGCTCTTTTATTAAGCTAAAAATCCCCTCCCTGGGATGCAATTTGGTACAGTGGGAGACTGCAGGCTTCAGAAAATGGTGGTTGGACACTTGCTTTGCCTCCTATTGTGTGGCCATGTCTACATTCCCTCACTTCAGTGAGGCTCGGGTTCCTCATAGAGTTGTTAAAGTGGATTAATCATCACAATTATGCTTTACCTGGTACATCATTGGCAAGCTTGGGATGTTTTTTATTGCCATTTTGTTTGGTTTCTTGTGTGCACGTGTTTGTCGTATGGCGTTTTTGTGGGCATATGCGCTATTTTTGCTGTTTGATTCTGAAGAGCTAACATAGACTAATATTGAAAGGCATTGGCTGGCTTTGAACCAGAGTGACCTGAATCCCAGCCGGCCTCGCAGCAGCTGGGTCATCTTGGGCGAATGGCCTAACCTCCCTGAGCCTGCACGTTGTTCTGAGAGGAGGGGATGCTCAGGGAAGGTATTCAACAAATGTTCCTGCTATTGTTTTCTTGTACCCATTGTTCTTAGAGCTGCACAATCCAGTGGCACAGAACTATGCTAGTCAGCTCACTCTGGAGCTTTCTAACTGCCAGAAAGTCCCACTAATAGAACCAACTACCCTGGTAAAGAGTGAGTTCCCCATCAGCAGAGGCCAGAAGGCTAGTTGCAGGTGCTAGGAGGAACATTCGAAAAGAGGAAGGGGCTGGTGTTTGTCTCTTCCAGCCTGAGAAGTCCACTCTTGGGCTCCAGGCCTTACTCCTGAGTGGGGCCGCCCTGCCTGCCTTGACTTGCCCAGAGCTGGGGCAGGAAGGAGCCCTTGGGAGCCCAGGGGAATGTGGAATAAACAGCCTGTCCCCAGGACAGATGGAGGCTCTGGCCCCCCAGCCCCCCAGCATATCCTGCCCTCAGTCCCAGGGGATGTTTATGCTCTGGTCAGAGTTTACAGGACGTCTGGATTTACAAGATCCAGAATTGTGACTCCCCGCACCCCCCAAGCCGTCAGCCCCTCCTCTTGCTGGGTGAGTCTACATTTATTTTGGGTGGGAGGCCCTATCCTCCAACAGAGGTAGGAAAAGGGTACGGCTTGAGAAATGTTCTCTTCAGCCCCCCAGCCCCACCCCATGGAGGAAGCTGCCTGGTCTGTGGAGGGTGGGAGAAGAAAAGGGTTGGTATCTCCCGGCTGTTTCTGGGAGAGGAGTCCTGGGAGCTAGTGGGGGAGGGGGGATGACTTCCTCTGCAGCTTGGGTTTAAAGGCCTGCTCCTCTGAAACTAAGCTAGAAGCTGACGGTACTTATCAAAGTCTGCCTTAGATACCAGCTTCTGTTACTGGCTCCAACGGCACTGTTTTTATTGTGGCAGCAAACGTCTCATTCACAGACAAGCCTCTCGGCTCCTGGCTTGGAAGCCTGGGGCTCGCTGTGTCCAGGGCCGGACTTGCTGAGGGAGACAGGAAGTCCCGAGAGCTATTCGCTGCCCACCACCCAGGGAGCAAGAGCAACTCTGCAGACAAAGTAAACGCCTCTTGTGTGGCCTTTGGCCCAAGAGACCACATCACCCTTCAGCAAAGAGCCTTGAAGGCCACGGCTCAGGCCTCAAAAAATCAGAGGCCGTTGGAGATAGAGAGAATCCCAGTCCTGGTCTCCCTGCAGAAAGAAGTGCTTCTCTGTGGTCTGAACCTGCCGGGAAACGACCTTGAGATCTGTGCCGGGTGACGGTTGAACCCTCTTGCTAGAGATATGCTGTAAGGCCCTGTGAGCGTGAGCTTCAAGGTAGGAGAGGATGGGTGAGGAAAAGCCTTTGCGAATTCTCAATGAGGGTTCATGCACTTCATGTAACAAATATATACTGAGCAGCTACTCTGCCCAGGCACTGTTCCAGGACCTGGGCACACAGCAGAGAACAACTGAAGAAAAACTCCCGATCTTATATTCCTAATAGAGGGTGGTGAATAGCAATATCAATCCTTTAAGACCAGCCTGTGGTTCAGGGACTTTTGCTGGGCCCCTCTGCTCTCAGTCTCCTGTACCTCCTGATTCCATGGGAACTGCCCCATCTCCTGGGAAGCCCATGACTTCAGCCCCTGGGGGCATTTGGAGGAAAGCATGGTGTCTCCAAAATATGGAGTCTTGCCAAATTTCCATTGAAAGGTCGGTGCTCATAAATATTGTATTTATGGGGAAAGAGAAAGAAATAGCTAGCGTGGAATCCATCATTTCCCAGGAAAGAAGCCTCGATGATCATTCTAATGTTTGAAGCTAGCTTTAAGATTTTGTGAGATGGAAGTGGTCCAGCCTGAGGACCCTGGCAGATGCTGCTGCTATTTGCTTGGTGGTAAAAATAAGACCTCTTGTCTGGATAGAGCACTCTACAGCTTGCAAAGCACTTTTACATCCATGGCTTTATTTACTCCCTGCATAAACCTCTGGTGACTATAAATCCCTATTTTGCAAAAGAGGAAACTGAGACCCAGGGAAAGGAAATAACTTGCCCAAGGTCATATAGTGAGGAAGGGAGAGGCAGAGCTTGGGGTGAAAGACTGGCCCCTTGAGGCCACCGCCCCACCCACGCCTTTGGCCCATCTGAGGAAATGTTAACAGGCTTTAGAACAGGGCATGGGCTGAAGGTGGGCGCTCCTATCATTAGGCAGTGTACACAGAGACCCAAGAGGCCAAGCAAAGTATTTTTGACATGGCCCAGCTGTGCTCTCTGAACAAATCTACGTTGGAGGCAAATGCATCTGGTGGGAGGACTCAATGTCAGGGGCATGTTTTCTAAGCCAACTCTGGAGAGAATGCAGGGGTCGGGCTGACCCCCATCCTCCTCTCCCCCACTAGTGTGTGCTTGGAAAAAGCTGGGGTTGTTTGGCTCTTCAGTCTGCCTATCATGTAGCAATGTTCCTCACTTTTTCTTCCACATTGGGATTCCGTTGCATTCTATCCCATTATGTCAACCATGGGGCTAGCTTGAACCCAGGCATTTCCAAATCATTTACACATCTTATTTTTTAGACCATTTCATAGGATATCAGGCTCAATGAGACCTTAAGTGCCATTTTGCTGGCTTCTCCTCAATGATACTCCTACAAAATGCTCCTCAGACTCTGATTAGTCTCTACTTGTTTTAAATGTTTGCCTCTCTCCTCCTTTCACCTACTGACTACCCATCTGGTCTTTGAGACCATATCGAACAAAGCTGCTCCCTCTGCCCCGTGACAGGCAGTATCAGTCAGGATAGACTATGTTGTGCTGCAGCAACAAAGAACCCCCAAGTCTTGAATTGTGTATTTCTTACCTGGGCTACATGTCCTGTGTAGGTGGGGAGGATGTGCTCTACTCATCAGAATCACTCGGGGGCACAGACTGATGGAAATTTCATCACAACATTCACTTCCACAAAGAACCAAAACAAGATCAGGTTTCCAGAGAGCAGATTTGCAGAGGTTAAGAATGAGTTCCGGAATCTCTGCTCCTTCCACATATTACCTTTGGGCAAATTCTTTCCTTCTTTGTCAATTTCTTATCTATAAAATGAGGATAATGAGAAAGCGGCTACTTTAGAGGGTGGCTTTGAGGTTAACTGAGAGGATAGATCTAAGTCCCTAGCACAGGGTCTGGTTCATAGAAAACACACAGGAAATGTCAGCTATTATTATGTTAGCATAATAGTGGCTACCAATCTCCAGGCAGAACAACCTTGGTTCTTTCATCTCTTCCTCACATTGACCAGTTTGAATTCCTTCAAAGAGTTAAGAGCTTTTGTCTTTGTTTTCACTAGTCATTTTCACATTATTTTTCACATATTTTATCTCATGGGAGAGGCCTGTAGGGATTCAAAGCTGAACAGAGAAAGGTATATCTATGTGTCTCCCCAACTTCAACTAGATCGACCTAGCTCAAAGTTCATTGCCAAGCCCTTTTGAGGAGTCCATAGAAGGAAGTCAAATTTGGAAAACAGTCATTGCTTGAGATAAAACTCAGTGATAAGAAGCACAGAAATCACATGGAAAAATGTCAGAGTTGGAAGGGACTTCTAAGACAAACAAGTCCCATCATTTCCCCTCATCTACAGATGGGGAAAAAGAAGTCCAGAGAGGGAAATATATTGATACAACATCACACAGCAATTCATTGTCAGAGCTGGGAGTAGAACCCAATTCAATTCCCAGTCTCAGGGTTTTCCACACAACACATAAGGGGACAACATTCCCCACCATGGAGACAGGGTGGCGGTAGGGAATCTCCTTAGAATTATGACTTGTCTTCATTTCATAGAATTGTACTCCAGTGGAGTTGTAAAGTGAGGGACCTTATAAACATTACCTTATTAAGGCTTCTTGGAAACCCAAGGTCGCAGCTCCTCCGGGTCATGGGACATGCAATGAGCATCCAGTGAACAAACAGAGGGTAATGTTACATTTTTCATTTCGTTAAGGGAACCTGGCTTCTAATTATAGGATTTTGTTTAACAGTCCTGGGTGGTTTATGAAGGGTTGGAGTCAGCCTGCAGTCTTGAGGGCCGGCTGAAGAGTGTCAGACGGTGGGGGTGGGGTGGCGGGGAGGGGGCGGGTGGGTAGGGGCAAGGGCAGGGAAGCAGGGAGGGCCCTCAGCTACAAAGGGGAGAGGTGGACTTCAAAGTCAACTGAAGCCAAGGCCTGGAGGGGGGTGTTAAGTACTTTTCCCCTAATCCCACCAAAGAGGCTGACCTTGTTGAAATCATCTCTAACTTTCCTCTTTTACCATAACCGTTTCATACCTGTGTAGGGAATACAAATTTGCTCTAAAGCAAGCAGGTAGAACAAATATCACATTTTTCTTATTGTCCATGTTAAATAAAATCTCCCTGCAAAAGCAGTCAACCCTTTCTCCCTCCCAGGGGTCAGGCTCTCTCTCCACGTCCCACACTACAGTTAAGCTTGTTGACTAAGGAGGCAAGGGATGGAGACTCTGGAAGGAGAATGGGTCATTATGAAGGGTTAAGTCTCCCCATCCTCACAGGGCCGAAGCTGGGGCACTGGAATCTTGCCAAGCCATTCCCAAGCCAAGACGCTTCTTGTGCAGCCTATCTACCACAGTCAAGTCCGCTCCTCAGTTGGGGCTCCATCTGCACGCTCAGCCCAGCCTCTGCCATTCAAGGACACCACCCAAATCCTCACCATGTCCCAAGCCTACCAAATCTCACAGCATCTGCATTCCCTAGTTAACATACAGGACGCACCCCATACCCTCAATCCCTTGGGCAACCCAGCTCTGTGCTCTCTTGAGGTTAGGTCAGTGGTTTCCAAAGTGAACTGCTGTTGGAGGCTGAGGAAAAATATTAGCAACTTTTATTTATTTTTACTTTTATCTTTTATAATTTCCATTTTGTATTTGTTTTGGAGGAATATATTAATAAAATAGTACTTTATAGAATTTATAAATAAATATTGATTTGCCTAAATAAGCTATTGTTTACTGATAGGGGGTTACAATCAAAAAGGTTTAGGGACCCCTGGACCAGTATTTTGAAGTCAGAGCCTCTTAACCCTAGGGATTCCCAGCTTCCAGGATTTAGAGTCCTGCTTGCTCTCCCGAGTTGGGAAGGGAAAGAGCCTATCATTCTTTCTGATTCTTTTGCATTCTGAGCAACCTGGAGTTTTATACATGTCCATGCAGCTAATAGCAGTAGAGCCAGGATTCAAACCCTGATCCGACTGGCTCCAAAGCTATGCCCGATTTCATCCGCTGTTGGTGAGACACATGTTCAAAGTGTGCCTGTCCCCCTCCAGTCATGACCAAACTGCCCCCAGGCCTCACTAGGTGCTTTTGTCTGGAGTACCCATGAGCAACGTTTACTGAAACTGCCAGGGCCCAGTGGGGTTTGCTGCTGGGATGACATGGCACAGAGAGGCAGAGGGCAGTTTGGGACCTGGTTAGAACTCTCCTGATGTACCCTTGGTGGCCCACCCCTCTCTGGGCCCCATTGGCATGCAAAGCCAAAGGAGAACACCTAATGGAAACAGGGAGCCCTTGTGAAACTGTGCAGGGGCAATGCTGGGGCCACCCCCAGCAGTTGCTCACTAGATGGTGTTTCGTCAGGTGCAAAGTGGGGGTACCATTCCCTCCTGTCTGCCTGCCTTTGGAATCCTTGGAGGATTCCAGGAGGAACGTCAGGTCAGGATGGAGGAAAGGGGCTGTATGGGCCAGGAAGGCGCTCCAGGGGAGGGGCTGTTGGGGATAGTGGGTCAGGTGTGGAGAAGTGATGCCCAGGTGCTCCTGGGACAGGTCAGGGAAGAGCAGTCCCCCAGAGGTCTCAGACCGCAGGGGGCAGAGGGTGGGGCTGGGTCCAAGTTCTTTCCTGCACAAATCAGAAGGGCTGCTGATGAGCTCGTAGCAGGGAAGATCCGCCCACCCACACCCCACAACACCCAGAAATCACTCCCTGAAGACCAGAGTCAAGCTGCTCACTCGCACCCTGTCCCAAAACGGGGAAGGCAAGGGCTGGAGGCTTAGATGGTGCTGGCCTGTCGGGACTGGCCAGGGCAGGGAAAGGACCTCCCAGTCTCCGTCACTGCAGGTGTCAACCAAGCGACTGCTTCCTCCATGTTCAAAGCCTCTTTCTTCTAATATCCAGACACAATGACTTCAGCTCCCAACCCACACATGCAGGAATTCCTTTCTAGCTCGAGCTTTTTCAAGCACCATTCCTGGGATGCAAGGCTGTAGGTGAGGCAGGCTTTCCACTGAATTGTCCTTGGAGGGAGCACGTCTGACAGACAGGTGCCGACTCCCTCACACAACCCCAGGGCTCTCTCATTGGCCTGGACTCTCCTGCAGATCACCAGGCCTCCCCCTCCATAAGGACTTCCTCCTTCCTCCCCACATGCTGTCCTCCTTCCCGCTCTCTCCCAGGCTGCCTGAACAAACTCAAAATCCCTGTTATTTTGGCCTCTCCTACCTTTCTGGTGGGAGTGTATAGATTGGTTATGACCTCTACAGAGGGACCTGGACCAATATGCATCAATGTCACAGGACAGGCTTTGCAGCATTGTTTGTTGCAGCAAAGGACTGGAAACAGCCCCAGCGCCCACCCACGCAGGGCTGGTTGCATGAATGATGGCACATCCCTAAAGTGGAGCACCCTCCAGCCACTAAAAGAACGAAGCAGATCTCCATATAAAGATACCCCACAAGAGCTGAAGAATATTATTAGGCAAAAGAAGGAAGGAGCAGAAGAGTGTGAATAGCATGCTCCCACGTATAGTGTGTGGGCAGGGTATGTATAGGTGAATTTACTTGCATTTCCATAGACAGCTCTGGAAGAATGCACCGAAATTTGGTAATAAGGACTTCCTCTGGGAAGGGGAACTGAGAGGCTGGGGTGGGACTGGGAGGGCACTTAACTCCCCCCAGAACACCATTTTTGTACCTTTTAGATGGTGACAATGTGCAGGTATTATCTATCCAAACAATAAATCTATTTTTAAATGGATCCTTTCTGGTTCCTCTGTTTTCTGAACTGGTCCCAGGGAACCTCACTTTTATGAGTCAAGGAGGTTGCCTAGAGGTGAATCATCCCCAACGTCTAAAGCAGCCACAGCCAGCTTGTGTGTGCATGTGTGTGTTTGCACACATGATATTTTTCTCCTTCTTTTCCTCAATAGCAAACTGCTCAACCCCTTTACTGTAAAAATGGAAAAACTGAGGCCCAGCCTAGGGAAATATGTTACCCAACATCAGTTTGCTGACAATATTCTAGTAACTCAAGCTCAGAGTGGTTCTCAATCCAGTTTTGCTCATGCTGTTCCCTTTGCTTCAAGCACCCTTCCCTGCCATTTCCACTCTTCCAAATGCCTCAAGGTCCAAGCCCAGTGCACCGCTTCCAAGAGACTTCCCCCATCCCCAGTAGTGTGTGCCCCGTGCCCCTGTGCAGCTCTGTCCTAATTAGCTACCAGCCCTCTGCCAGCCTGCCTCCTCCAGGGCTGGTGGGAGCTCCCGGAGAGCAGGCCCCTGGTTTTCCTCATCGTTGGGGCCCAGGTACTCAGTGTGAAGCCCAGAATTGGAGTTGAATGTTAAGCACCTGAATAATAAATGAAATCCTCTTGTGCTTCACTGAGACCTTCCATACATCTTCTAGCAAGCCCTGCCTTCCTTATGGTAGAGTTCTTTCTGGGGATACCTACAGTGAACATTTCTTTCTCCTTCTCTTCCTCCTCCTTCCTCCTTCTTTCACTCTCTCTTTTTCTCTCTCCTTCCCCTCCTCTCTCTTTCTTTCCCCAAATCTCTTCTCAGAGAGTGACAGAGTCCAGGGCGACACTGGGTCCAGACACACCTGAAGCTGAATCCACCTATGGACTTGTCAGTCACGGGAGCCAATGCGTTCCCTTTGGTCCTACAGCCGGTAAGAGTTGCGTTTGCATTCCTCTCTGAAAAAGAGCGCTGGTGAAGCAATGTGTTAACTCTTCCCCTTAACAGAAATGGTCTATTTCACTTGCAACCATGGTGATGTGCCTAGCGTTTGGCACATAATAGGCACTTGTGCATATTTGTTTGAGAAGAGAACCACAGACACAGCCCCAGCCCTTAAGGAGATGGCAAGGGAGGAGGGCAGAGTGTGCATCGCCCTCCCTCCCACAAAGCTCCCCAGGGCCCTGTCTGAGTCCTGCCAGGTGGGCAGAGAGAACAACCATCTCTACAGGTGGGGAGCTTAGAGTCCCAGTCACACAGCAAGTCAGTGGCACAGCTGGGTGGAGAACTCAGCCTGCTGGTTCAGTTGCCTTCTAAATAATCTACCGTCACCAGAGGACAATATTGAATATGGCTTGTGCCTGCACACAGTACTCAGGTAACAAAAAATGGAAAAAGGTGGTGGCAAGAAATTGGCCTTGGTTAGGGAAGGACATGTATCTTTAAAAAATAATAATAATAATCCAAGGATAGCAAGAAATAATAAAGAAAGAAATTTGGGTGGAACAGCCTTGTGTAGAGAATTTACAAAGTTAGTTACCAGTGGATGGTGATGGTGCAAAGTTCTAGAGTGTAGTAATGGCTGTGAGCGCTTGCAGTGTTTGCTGAGTGAATTGTGGATGGCAGGACATTTTATCTGGTAGGTTTTGGTTAACTGTTTCTGCCGCCCTAAGAGTTAATGACAGAGCCAGGGCTCTAACTCTGGACTCCTGATTTCTGAGGACAGTGTTGTTTCTAGTATCCCAGGTTCATGAGCTCAGTGGTGCGAATTTTTGCCAGCTGAAAAATGACCAGGGGTGGGTGACATGTAGAGGGCAATGAATTTATGCA
Source organism: Cabassous unicinctus (assembly GCA_029593785.1). Classification (NCBI taxonomy): domain Eukaryota; kingdom Metazoa; phylum Chordata; class Mammalia; order Cingulata; family Chlamyphoridae; genus Cabassous; species Cabassous unicinctus. Next base: position 2,958 of record JAQZBX010030274.1, on the reverse strand, counting down.
GGGGATTTGGTGGATTGGCACAGCATCCATGGCAGCCTACTTCTAGACTGCCTTCTTTACTGCAGAGGCTAGGAAGCTAACAGCTCTATTTCCCAGACTTCCTGGGGTCCTAGATGAAGGTCATTTCCCTGCTTCTTTGCTGTAGCTGCTGGCAAGCGCCACCTGTGGGTTTTCTCGCAGCAATGTGCCATCACCCATTCTGGCTTTGTTGGTGCCTCAAGGCCCCTTAGTGCAAGCGTTTCCCATGTCCTAGCAGCAATCACATGTCAGGTGGGGCACGGAGATTTGGGGGCCTGTGCTGTTTCAGCATCCCCTCCCCCTCCCCCCACCAGCCTTCCCTGATGAGCAACACTAAAGGGTTTGTTACAACATTCTTCTCCCAGGACAATGGGACCAGTCACCCTCCCCTGAGACTCCCGGAGACTCCACCCTCAGGCATTCCAGGGTGACTTTCTGTCCTCACCTGGTCTGTGCAGTGGATTAAGGGAGAGAAAAAACAAATTCACTCTCCAGGAAGGTGCCTTGCTATATTCACATTGACACACACACACACACACACACACACATCATTTTACCTAAAGGGGAAAACACCACATATCTTGTTCTGAATCATGCTCAATAATATGTTGTGGACACCTTTCTGTGGCATGACATTTTTGAGAAATTGGTTGATTACAAGGCAAGTAATTATAAGCATTTCATCACTAATTGTCTCACCTCCCAGAATCAAACTCTTGATCAATGGATCAAAAGTTTTATGTTCATATAAGGAAACATATGTAGCTTGATTTTTAATTCAGGGAGTTATGGCCGTTCCCAATTTTTAATTGTTTCCCAACTGTTGCCCTCTGAGCTCTGCCTTTTGGGTAAAACTGGTTTAATGTCAGGGCTAAAATTTGGGAACAGGTTGGGGGTAAAGTATGAGATAAAGTTTATAAGATCTCAGCGCTAGAAGGGAATTGCCGAGTTGTTGCCCAGTCACTTTACCAAGACGGCCAATCTGATCCTTGTGTAGTTCTACTGACCTCAAAAGTCCTTCCAGGGGAGTGAATGTGGCTCAAGCCTTTGAGTGCCTGCTTCCCACACGGGAGGTCCCAGGTTCGGTCCCTGGAGCCTCCTAAAAACAAACAAACAAAAACAAACAAACAAACAAACAAAACAAAACAAATGAAAGAACCAACTCAGTGGAGCTGATGTAGCTCAGTGGTTGAGTGCCGGCTTCCCACATAAGAGGTCCCGGGTTCAATCCCCAGCCTGGTACCTCAAAAAAAAAAAAAGAAAAGAAAAGAAAAAAAATCCTTCCTACATGGATCTAAAAATCCATCTTCCTGTATGTACTGTATGTTCCAATCGTACCAATTCAACCTCTTCCTCACAATGCTCGCCCGTTAGAGATGTGCAGGCAGCTCTCCCAGGCCTCTCACCATCCTGGATGGAGTTCCCCTCCTCCTAACTGCACACACCCTCTGTGAGCACAGAACTCACAATTCACACTCTCATACCCAACTCCTAACAAGAACCTCCCTTCACCTCCCAAGAAGCCTTCCTAAGCCAGAGTCTCGTTAACCTATTTCCCCTGGGAGTGGGTGGATTTCAAGACTGCCTCTTCACAGTCTGGAAAGAAAAGCCACTTGACACAGTGGTTCATAAATGTAAAGTACTCAAAATTCCCAAGAGTTGGTATGGGCAGGAAATAGAAACAGCTTCCAAAATGCTGGAGACAGATTTATGGAGGCTGAGTCACAAATGGCAGCCACTTAGCATTTTGAGATATTTTGGTGCTAGAACGGTTCCTCTCTTCTGGTGACCCAGGAACTGCCTCCAGGACTCTTTAATTCTCCATCTTGACCCTTGTTGATGGACTTTCTGAAAACGGAGCCTATTGACTCACAGGTGTAGCCGACTGGACTGGCTGGCCAGGTGGAGGTTTTGGGTATTGAAATGGTGGGTCTCTCCACAACTGGGCACTGGTAGCTTTCCTCTGTTTTTCTTTTCTGTCTTGATGAAAAATCTCTGATGTTTATGCTGTAGCAGAACTAACAGAAGCATAACTTCAGTTTCACAATCCCCAGAGTGGATTTCACATAATTTTGATGGCTCTGTTGGACTTGCTTTATCTTTACTCTGGAATAATCTTTTGGTGGCCCTTTGGGTGTTAAACTAAGACACTGGAGTGGGAGCTTTCCCCAACGCTTGTCCCACTGTTTCGTGCTTGCAACCCCGGGTCATGCCTATGAATGGCATCTGTCGTCTTGGTGCAGGAAGGAAGGGGATGACATTAATGATGGGTCTGCTGCATATCAGGCCCCTGACTCATGGCTGTTAATAATATCTAACGTTACCGAGCTGGCACTAGGCTAAACTCCTCGTAGGTCTCAGCTCACTTCATCTCCACAGCAGTCCTGAAGATGAGTACTGATATTCTCTCCATTTTGTAGGGGAGGAAAGTGAGGGCCACAGAGTTCAGGAACTTCCCTGAGGCCCCACCAGTGGGAAGCAGCCGAGACAGAGCTCGAGCCCAGTCTGACCTCAGAGCCCCTGCTGGAAACATCTCCCAGGACTCCATGTGCCACCCCACACGACGCTCACAGCAACTCTGCAAGGCAGCCATTGTGAGCCCCCATTTCACAAAGGAGGAAACTGAGGCTCAGAGCAGTGGTTAAATAACTTTGCCCATCCCTCATCATTGGTTAAGTGACAAAGGCAGAACCAGGCACTCAGGTCCCCCATCATCAAGAGAATTTTCTCAGAAGGAACAAGGCAGGGGTGAGGACAGAGGGCTTTTTATTATTATTATTATTATTATTATGATTATGATTATTCTCCCGTTAGCCTGGAAGCCCTTTAAGTTCAGGGCGGTGTCTGATCCAGCACCCCCCACACACAGCACCCCCTGGGGCATCCAACCCGCCCCACACAGGGAGGCCCAAGGCCAGGTGTGCTGAGGTTCACGGTGCC
>JAQZBX010030273.1:0-26889 GCA_029593785.1 Cabassous unicinctus | reverse complement strand
CAAAATTACACAGTGAAGTGGAGTCCCTTTTTGAAATGAGAGTTGTTTGCTGTGTTCTCATTGCCAAAGTTCAAATTGATGCAATACCATTGTTTGCAATTGATTGTTTTTCAGAAATAGTGTCATATTATAATAGAGAGCTGAATTAAATCCCCTGTCTTAATAATCTTGCATTATTCATTCCTTCCTTTACAACTATAGCAAATAAAATAATATGACTGATATAACCCAAATTGATTGTATTTTAAAAGGGAAATATCTTTTGAGAGACTACAGAGAATAATCATGACAAATTAACTTACCCAAATGTTTTGTCTTTCAATTTCATGAACAGATTCTAATCTCAACATGCCCAAGTTAAGCATGCTGAATTTAAGAAGCACAAATTTAATGTTCAATTCAAGAATAATTTATCACACTCCTGCCTGCGTTAAATTTTAGGGTTCATATTTTCTTTTCATTTTTTTCTTAATTTTCATGCATATATGAAATAAACATTTAAAATATTTTCCATTGTGACAATCTTCTGTAATTATATTTTTAAATAATAACTACTCAGTAAGGTAGACATTTAAAGTTTTAAAGATCAACTGTCCCCACAAAATCCCTGAAACAAGGTTCCACAAAGAACATGCTGCATTTAAAATCTAATGCACAGGTGTGAATGTGACTCAAAATATGAAGTGCCTGCTTCCCATGAACCAGGTCCTGGGTTGGTTCTCTTGTACCTCCTAAAAAACAAAACAAACAAAACAGTGAAAAAAACAATTCTCATTGAGGAATGGATGTAGCTCAGTGGCTGAGCACCTGCTTCCCAAGTATGAGGTCCTGGATTCAATCAGCGGTACCCCCTTAAAAAAATATCTAATGCACATCTAAACTTGGTTTTACATTTTCATCCAAACTTTCCTAGAAGGGTTTTAAATGAATAGTTAAGCAATTCAATGGTATGAAGAGATGACATTAATGAACTAATTAGACAACATCCACATGACCAAAATATTTCTTGGCTGCTAGTACACGCATGAATGATACTGATTTTAGCTCATGACTGTATAGCTTAAAGAACTTAAAACTTACTGGAAACTAAAATAGAATAAAAATTAAAGTATCCAACTAGAAGAGATGGATGAAGATTTAAAACATAAGAATAATAAAAAATGGCATATAAAATTATTACTGAATATTTTTCCTGGACATATTTAAAGCAGCAATTTCCATGTGCTTTCCTTTTTTATTTTTTTAAATATATATTTTTAATTTTATTAAGGATACTTGGATTACATAAATGTTACACAAAAAATATAGAGATTCCCATATGCCCTGCTCCCCACACCTCCCATATCCTCCAACATAAACAACATCCTACATTAGTATGGCACATTCATTGAAATTGATAAATGCATCCTGGGGCATTGCCACTGAGCATGGACCATAGTTCACATGGTAGTTTACAATCTCTCTGACCCAATTCTGCAGGTCATGGGAAGATATATAATGGCCTATATCTGTCATTGCAATATCATTCAGGATGATTCTCAAGTTGAAAAAAGCCCCCATATTACACCTGTTTTTCCTTCTCCCCATCCCCAGAACCTCCAGTGTCCACTGTCTCCACATCAATGTTGTAATTTCTTCCTTTGCTAGAATCACAATAAATCTGTAATAGAATACCAGTAAGTCCACTCTATTCCAGAGTTTATTCCCCAATCCTGAGGATTCTGAGATGGTGATGTCCACTCCACCTCTAATTGAGAGGTGGATTTGATCCTATACAGTGTATGGATGGGACTCTCTTGCTTACAGTTGTAGGCTTTCTTGTTTCCTTGGTATGGTGGTTGTCAATCCTCACCTCCTTGATAGTTGTCCTGGGTGAGTCCAATGAACAGGAGAGTAGGTGTTGCAACTCTGCTGTGGCTCTGAGCCCAGCACATGGAAATACCAAAGATTCAAGTCTCTTGGACTTATACCTATCAACTCCAGCACCAAGTATAGGTTCAAATAGAAGGGACAGATAAGCCATGTGTAGGGAAGCCATAACTGAGTCCAAATCTGTCACTCTCATGAGCTCAATCTCCAAAGTAGGGCCCATTGACAAGGCACCAAACTCTGGAGCTACCTGCCCTGTCCATATGGCCTGGGTGTCTCCAGAGCCCTCAGGAGCCCCACTCTTTGGGGAAGTATGCACTTTGGGAGTCTATGAGATCCTGCTGAGATGTGCATAAAAGTTGTCTCTTGGATGACCTCCCAAATAACTTTGAAGTCCATGTGCTTTCAGTAATGGATTCCCAACTCCTATGTGGCTGGATTGGTTTCAGTCCTATGAATGAGACTAGCTATTGGCAAATATATTTCTCAGAAGTGTTCTAATAATGGTACAGTGAAAGATACTCATCATTTAGAAGATATCAATCTTTGTCTTTCTGAGAACTGTCACTTTATTAAATATGATTGAGGCTAAGCCACAGATAAGGTATGTTCTTTACAATGCACAATTCTTATTAAATTCAAGCACATTTCTTAGTGCTCAATTGAGAACAAACAAAAGGGTACTAGCTGTTTTCTGCTTGCAGGCACTACCCCAGAGCTTAACAGGCATATACAGTTTATAATTCATTCACTAGATATAAGATGAGAGATCCCAGTCATAACTTCAGAGCATTCTGGAGAACAACGTTTGCTGCTTTGAAAATACAAATAATTTCCAGCATACAGTCAAGTAGAAAAAGAGAATGGTAAACACACTGCAGACTGAAACATGACTTATTGCAAATTGGGCATTCAGTTGGTATGACTTCATTACTCAGACTGTAACTCTTGAGTATTTAGTGTTACAGGTCTTTATTTATCATATACTGAAAGGAAACAGGAGGACCTAAAATGCCAAATACATTTCTATTGCCATAAAAGTAATGGGAATTTCTGGTTGAAAGAGCATGCTGAAATGCACTGGCCAGCATGTTTTATTTAACACTTAAAAAAAAATAAAAACCCAGGCCCATATAAAACTAGATTTTTGTTTTTGTTTTATTTTTTAATATTTTAAAAATATGTCTTACACTGTCATCACTCTATAACTCTTTGACAGTATGTGTTGCTGCCCATCAGTAAAATTCTTGACATCACCCAGAAAGAAGTCAGGACAACAGAAGATGGAACAATTCTTACTGCACAATGTTTAAGCTCCAGTAAGGCATCAGTTTGGAAGAATTTCAAAGGCTTTAGAATTGAATAGTAAAGGCTATGATAGCTACCCTTAGCCAGGTATGCTCTGACCAGAACAACTGCTATAACAAGCCACCTGGCCATCATCACCACATTGTGGATGACCCGGCATACCACGGTCAGAGGCCCTGGACCCTTCATTTGTGTGCTCCAGCCCAACCACTGCCACCTCATTTCCCTTCATCACTGCAGTCATACCCACTATTGCCATGTCAAGGGTCCACAGCACTCTACATCTGTGCAAGCACCACAGACACAGAAGTTTGAATTTTTTAATAATAAGGGTCATAGTTACAAAAATTAATGTTGAGAGCTTGACATACTGGTCTGTTTTTTATTATACAATATCTAAGTACTGGAGAAAGTCTTGTCCTCTATTTGAAACATAGCAGGACTCCCCAGGATAGGAGTTTAATATTTTCTTGCTCATTGTGAGAGCGTTCACCCACTGAGATAACATATTATGAAAAGTTGAATGCTTTCATATTCCATAGAGGCATGCACCAGGACTGCACTTTCCCACATATCTCCCCATTCCCAGTGTGCTGCACTAATATCCCTCACCTGCCATATTTGCTAAAAGAACATTCCCAGAATGTAGTTTAAGCACAGACTTAAAAGTCTCCAGAGTTCACCTGTAATTTCCTCCAGCCCTCCCTCCAGTTGATGGATAGTCCAACGCACCCCCCACACATTACTTACCCTCATATTCCATCACCATTGACCCCACTCATATCCCTGCACTGCAATCAAACCCATCCACTGCCAAGATACCCCCTTCCACCTTATCATGGGTTTTGTCCATATTGATGATCAGTTTAACACACTCTACTCCCTTTTTGTCTCTTGAAAATCTATCTTCCAGACTCGATTTCTGTGAGTCTACTCAATATGCTTAGGTCATATCAGAGATCATGCAATATTTGTCCTTTAGTGGCTAGCTTACTTCACTCAACATAAGGTTTTCAAGCTTTATCTATGTTGTTGTATGTGTCAATAGTTCATTCCTTCTTACAGCTGAGTAACATACCATTGCATGTATATACAAAATTTTGCTTATCCATTCATCTGTTGATGAACACCTGTGTGGCTTCAAACTGTTGGCAATATCGAATAATGCCATTATGAACATTGGTGTGCATACATCTGTTCCAGTCTCTGCTTTTAATTCTTCTGAGTATAAACCCAGTATTGGGATTGCTGGATCATATGGCAATTCTATAGTTAATTCCTGAGGAACTGACAAACTGTCTTTCAAGATGGCTTCACAATTCTACATTCCCACCAGCAGTGGATGAGGGTTCCCATTCCTCCACATCCTTCCCAATACTTGTAGACCTCTTTTTTTTAATATCTACCAATATTATTGGGGTAAGATGATATCTCATTGTAGTTTTGATTTGCATTTCCCTAACAGCTAGTGATGCTGAATATCTTTTCATATACTTTATATCCATTTGCTTTTCTTTTTGGAAACATGTCTTTACAAATCACATGCCCATTTTTAAAATGGGTTGTTGGTATTTTTATTTTTGAGATGGAAGATACTTTATATATTCTGTATATTAGGCCCTTATTGGATAAGTGGAAACCACATATTTTCTCCCATCGATTAGGCTGCCTTTTCACTTTCCTGAAAAACTCCTTTGAAGCATAAACATTTTTAATTTTGAGTAGGTCCCAATTATCCATTTTTTTTCTTTTAGTGTTCACACTTTGGGTAGAGTTTGCAAAACCATTTCCTACTATAAGATTTTGAACATGTTTCCCTATGTTTTCTTCAAAGAATGTTATGATCTTGGCTCATATTTAGATATTTGTTCCATATTGAGTTAATTTTTCTATACTGTATGTGATGGTAATCCTCTCTCATTCCTTTGGACATGGATATACTGTTCTCCCAGCACCATTTGTTGAAGAAGCCCTTCCTTCCCAGTTGAGGGCCTTGGTGGCCTAGTCAAATATCATTTGACCTTATACACACTGATCTATATCAGAATTCTTATTTCCATTACATTGGTCAGTACATCTATCCTTGTGCAAATACCACGCTCTTTTGACCACCGAAGTATAGTTTTATGCTTTAAATTCATATAGCATGATTTCTTGAAATTCTTTTTCTTTTTCAATAAGTTTCTGGCTATTCAGGGCCACTTGGTTTTCCAAATAAATTTCATAATTGACATTTCCAATTGAGTACACAATGCTTTTGTAATTTTTACTGGCATTGCACTAAATTTTTATATCAATTTGGATAAGACAGACATCTTAATGCTCTTCAGTCTTCTAATCCATGAACATGTACTATTCTTCCACTTATCTGTGTCTTCTTTGCTTTCCTTTAACAATTTTGTGTAGTTTTCTGTGTACAAGTCCTTTACATCTTTAATTAAGTGTTTGCCTAGGTATTTTATTGTTTTAATTTCTATTGTAAATGGATTTTTTTTCTTGATTTCCTCCTCAGATTGCTCATTATAAAGATAGACAGATGCTACTGTGTTGTATTACATTGACTGATTTTCTTTAGTTGAACCATCCTTTCATACCAAGGATAAAACCCTCATGTTCATGAGATATAAATCATTTGATGTGTTGTTGAATACAGTTGACAAGGATTTTTGAAGATTTTTGCATCTAAGTTCATTAGAGAGATTGCTGTATAGTTTTCTTTCCTTGTAGTGTCTTTATGTGACTTTGGTATTAGGATGGAGATAACATCAAATAATGATTTAGGTAATATTCTCTCCATGTATTAGTCAGCCAAAGAGGTGCCAGAAATCTGTTGGTTCTTATACAGGGTATTTATTTGGGGGTAAAAGTTTACTGGTATAAAGCTCTAAGGAGTCCAAGTCAAGGTTGCTTTTCTCATCAAAGTCAGTTTCCATATGTTGAAACAAGATGATTACTGATGTCTGTGAGGGTTCAGCCTTCCTTTCAGCTACAGGCTGGCATAGGATTTGTTTCTTTCTGGGCTTCCTCAGTTCAGCTGCTCTGTTCTCTGCAGCTTCAAACTATCAGGCAAATGGTTCATCTCTCTTCCCATGGCCATAGTATCAAAGTTCTCTACTCTGCTCCGTCTATGGATTTCTCTTTTTTCTGGTGACTTATTCTCTATGTATTCTTGAGGGAGTGTACATTTATAGAGCCCACCAAAGGGATGGGAACTTAATGTGTGTTACAACCTACTAATGTGGTCAAATCAAAGCCCTAATCTTAAAATAATTTAATCAAAGGCATCACAGCTGAATATAATACAATCAAAGGTATCACACCCAGAAAAACATACCAATTTACAACCATAATCTCTCTTTTTGGAATTCATAAATATTCTCAAACTGCCACACTCTACACTCTGAATTGCTAAAAGATGTTGCAATATTCAAAATACCTTAAATCCTTTCAGTTATAAATGCTAAGTACAAAATCACATCACAACCAGTTTATAGAGATACCATTTGTCTTAGAGCAAAGTTCCCTCTGGCTGTAGACAATTTATATCCTTCCAATATCAAAGTGACAGAAACAGGATAAACATTTGCATTATCATAAGAATTTGGTTGAGACACATGAGTCACTCATCCCTAAAAGTTCTGAAAACCTGCAGGGCATACTCCATTAGATTTCAAAGTCTGAGATTCATTCTCAAGATGATGGTTTCTTCTACTCCTTGGGACCTCATGGGGACCCACACTTTCCATAGACTTGCCCAATGGTCATTTTCTTGGTTCCACCCTCATCAAGCATTTGGTTAGCGACTGAGCTCCAGACCTCACCCTCGAAGAATTTTTTGCGTAATGGCTAGACTTTACCCCATCTCTGATGTAGAGTCTCAATCCTCTCAGTACAGTGAAGAGGTGACAACACTCTCCCTAATCAATGGCATACAGGCCCAACCCTCTCAGAACAGTGAGTTGGCAATCTGGTCTTCTCTAGTCTATAGGGAAGAGGCCCATCCCTCTCAGCAATGGGGTCTCAACCTCACCCTCCCAACCCTATGGGGAAAAGGCATACCCCTCTCAGAGCACTGGAGTGTTGAACTCACTCTCTCCAACTTTCCCCAAGGGTGGCAAAACTCTCCCTGAACAATGGGCTGGGGCATCTACCCTCTTCAAATGCCTGGGCAAACTCACACTCTCTATACACGTGGTTGAAGTCCCTCTCTTGGCCCAAGGAAGTGTATTAATTCCAGACCTCAGCTTCCATGGTTTTCCTGTTAAAGTTCTTTTCCCTTCCTTCTTTCCCAGAAAGAAGCCCAGGCTGACTGTGGTTTTGCTCATACAGTTATCATAAAAAGCTTTTTAATTTACCATGCCGGGATCCAAACCATCAGACAGTAAGACTTTCCACAAGTCTTTCCTAGATAACTGCATTTTCAATTCTGACTTACAAGTTCCAAGTTTAAATTCCTCAAAATGGGGCTTTAATATCTGGGGTCCTGATTTCCAGAGACATGGAATTTCTGTTATCAGTTTCTGGTTTCTTTGTGCCAAAAATTCATTTATCAGCTTATCTCTTTCCTCTAACATTTTTCTATAACTTGCAAGGAGAAGGCAGGCTACATTTTCCACATTTACTTTTGAAATCTTGGCTCAATGTCCAAACTTGTAATTTTAAAATTCTGCTTTCCATATAAAATCAAGAGTCAATCTTGCTAAGTTCTCTGCAATTTTAAAACATGGAACACCTTTCCTCTAGTTTCCAATAATAGTTTCATCAGTTTCTTCTAAGCCCTTTTCAAAAATAACTTTAAGCTACATATTCCTAAAAATTGTCTCTTCAAAGTAGTCTTGGTCTTTTCCATTAAGCATCTGACAATTTTTCAAAAATACCACTTACCCATTTAAAAAAAACCATTCCAGCATTTTTGGTAATTGCATTAGTCTGTACCTAAGTCTCCTGGTGCCAAGTTCTGTATTAGTCAGCCAAAGAGATGCTGATGCAAAGTACCAGAAATCTGTTGGTTTTTATAAAGTGTATTTATTTTGTGGAAAAGCTTACAGTTACAAGTCCCTACAGAGTCTAACTCAAGATTGTTTTTCTCACCAAAGTCAGTTGCCCTGTGTTGAAGCAAGATGGTTGGCTATCTCTGGGCAGATTCAGCCTTAATCTCTCTCTCTCTTGTTCTATGAGCTAGCATGTCATCCATCCTTGAGAATGTGCCATGTACACTTGAGAAGAATATATATCCTGCTGTATTTCAGTGTAATGTTCTGTATATGTCCATTTGGTCTAGATCCTCTACTGTATTATTCAAGGTTTCTATTTCTTTATTAACCCTGCTTTGAGATGTTCTTACTAATGGTGATAATGGTGTATTAAAGTCCCCCACTATAATTATATAGGCATCTTTTTCTCCCCTTAGATTTTCCATTGTTTCCCACATGTATTTTAGGACACAATGGTTAGGTGCATACATATTTATCATTGTTCTTCTTTCCTGTTAGATTACCCCTTTTATTAATACATAGTTTACTTCTTTCTCCCTTACAATAATTTTGCATTTAATGTCTATTTTGTCTGATATTGATATAGCTCCTCCCACCCATTTTGCTCATTCTTTGCAAACAAAATAATTTTCCAATCTTTCACTTGCAAACTCCGTGTGTCCTGGGTCTAAGGTGCATTTTTGTAGACAGCATATCAATAGGTCATATTTTTTATCCATTCTTCCAATCTGTATCTTTTGATTGGAGAATTTAATCCATTAAAATTCAATGATATTTCTCTCAAGGCAATACTTACATTAGCCATTTTTTCTTTAGTTTTGTATATGACATATGTTGTTTTTATTTATCATTTTATCTTTTCAGTTATTATTACTAATAATATTCTTTTCCACATACTCTTTCAACCTCTTTCCTGTTTGTTTTCCCCTTTCATCTTGCAGCACTCACATAGTATTTCTTGAAGTACATGTCTCTTGTCTACAAATTCTCTCAATTTCTGTTTATCTGTGAATATTTTGAACGCTCCTTCAGGTTTGATTGCCAGCTTTTTTGGATACAGTGTGCATGGCTGGCAGGTTTCTTTTCTTTTAGTACCTTATCTATGTCATATCACTATCTTCTTGCCTCCATAGTTTCAAATCAGAAATTAGTGCTCAATCTTATTCAGCTTCTTTATATGTGATGGATATCTTTTCTCTTGCTGCATTAAGAATCTGATATTTATATTCAGTGTTTGACAATGTGATAAGTTTGTAAGTTTGTGTCTTGTGGTAAGCTTGTCAGGATTTATACTGTTTAGAGTTTGCTGCTCTTCCTGGACATGTATATCCATGTACGTCAAAAACTTGGGAAATTTTCAGCCAGGATTTCCTCCAACATTCATTCTGCCTTCTTTCCCTTTCCCTTCTCTTCTTCCTCTTGGATGCTTATAATGTGATGGCTGTGCTTTTCATGTTGTAATTAAATTCCCTGTGTCCCTGATGAAATTTTTCTATCTTTGGATCTATCTTTTCAACTATCTGTGCAATTTCAGATTGACATCACTTATTCTTTCCCCTACCTGTTCAAATCTGTGGTTATGTGTTTCCAGTTTATTTTTAATTTCTTGCATTTTGCATTTCATCACCATCAGTTGTTAATTTTTAGGTATGCTTGCAATTTCTTCTCTATGTTCCCCAGTGTCTTCATTTTTACACAATTATTTATTTATTAAGCAGTTTTATTGAGATATATTCACATACCATATGATCTATCTAAAGTGTATAGTCAAAGGCTTTTAGTATAATGATAATATTGTGCATTCATGATATATTTTGTACATCCTTGAGTATTTCTTCCACAATCTGCATATCCTCCTGCCTTTTAGTTTGTTTGTTAGACTGGGTCATGTCTTCCTGTTTCTTATTCACTTGTAATATTCTGCTGGTATGTAAGCATCAGTTTTTCTTGATGGCCTTATTCAGATGGTGAGCTTCTCTTTTTACTTCCTCCCAAAAATATTAAGGCCATGGAAAAGGAAAGAAAGAAGAGTAAAAGTATAATTTAAAAGCTGAAAATGGAACCATAAAAGGACCAGTCCTGAAGAGAAGGGATCCAGAGAGTGATCCAGCAAGTTGTCAGGCACCCAGCCAGTACCTCTTGACAAGGAACTTATAGGCAAAATTGTTTTTTTAGGTTTTTTGATTTGTTATTTTATATTCTTTATTTCTTTTATTTTTATTCTGTATTTTGTTATCTAAATCTAGGTACCTTTCCTGTAGTGGTCAGACTGCAGGATGATTATATGGTGAGCACTGGCTGCCTGAGATGATTACTAATTGCCTGAGAGGGAAGCCTGTTCTTCCTTTTTTTTTCTTTTTCTTTTTTTTTTCATTTTTCTTTGCTTCCTTTTTTTCTGTTTCCTCTTTTCTCTTTTTTTTTCTCCTTAGTTTCTTTCTCTGTTTTCTTTCTCTCTTTGCTCCCTTTTTCACTGTTTTTATTTCATTCCACCTTCTCTGGCTTGGTCTTCATTTTCTTTCTTCTGTTCTCATATTTCTGGTCTTTTATTTTATTAAAATTTTTTTGTCTCATTTTTTATTCCTCCTTTTTAGTCATACACCTTTTTATTTTTATGATATTTCACTTATTACTTATTTTTCCCACTTCTTTTATGGCTGCTTTTCTATATTTTATTATTAATATTTTTCTCTTCTTTCTTTCTAGTTCTTATTTTTTGGGGTATACAAAGATATAGAATAAGCAGAACCAAGTGCCAAAGAGTACCTTTAAAACAAAACAAAATGAAATAAATTCCTAGAGTAGAAAGAGAAGTTACTTAACTGAATATGTCCATCAAGATAAACAGATGCCTAGAAACCAGCAAAAAACTACAAGCTCTGCTAAGAAACTGGAAGATATGACCCAGTCTAATGAAACTTTGGGAGCAAGAAGGCTGTAGTATGATATATTGAGGATATTGAATGAGAAAAACTGCCAATCGAGTATTCTGTATCTGGCAAAATTGCCCTTCAAAACTGGTATGACAGTGGTTGAAATGGAAAGTCTGAGGTCATGTATATTACTAGAAGGAAAGCTAAAAACTGTAAAATGAGAATGTATAATACAGTAAAACTTCATGTAAAACCGAATATGGGTGATATTGCATATATAAGACTGTTTTTACAAAATCTAAATATTAATATACTAGAGAGAAATTAAAAGAACAGCAGCCATGTATGGCAGAGGAAGCACAGAGATTGAGAAGTGATGAGTATTTTGTTTGTTTGTTTTTTTGTTTATTATTGTTATTGGACTAATGAAAGTACTCTAAAAATGATTGAAGTGATTAATGCAAAAATATGTGATTACACTAAATAATATCCACTTTGGGTGGATTTATCTTTTATTAATATGTATCAATAAAATTTATTTATTTAAAAATGAGGGAGAATTTAAGATATTTACAGATAAAATAGAAACTGAAATATTTTGTTAATAAGAGATCTGACCTACAAATTTTTAAAATGAGTCCTACACTCTGAATGGAAAAGACAGGAAAGAAAGGCTTGGAAGAAATTCTAGAAGTTAAGTTTATCTGGAAAAGCAACTGAAAGTGTAAAAAGACTGGTAAAATAAAATATGATATATAAATCCAAAAGATAAAATGGTTGAAGTAATTACTGCCTTTACAGTAATAAAATTTACTATTAATGGCTTAATCACCCCCAATTAAAAGATTCAGACTAGTTGAATGGATGAAATAAAATATGAGCTATCTGTACAAAAGACTCTCCTTAAACTCAAGGTACAAATAGGTTGAAAGAGAAAGGCTGGTAAAAGATATCAAACAAACGCCATAACCAAGAGAAAAAAGAAGGAAAAAAATGCCAGTTGGCTATAATAATATCAGATATAATAGAAAATAAAAGCAAAGCAGTTATTAGAAACAAAGGACATTATATATTAACAAGTGGGATGATCCTTCAGGATAAAATAACAATAATAAATATCTATGCACATAACAAGGATGCCCCAAAACATTTGAGAGAATCATTGGCAAAACTGAAGTTAGATAGACATTTCTACGATAATAGTTGGAGACATTAATATACTGGTAACATCAATGATAAACCTAGACAGAAGAGCAATAAGAAACTAAAGTTCTTGAACAATTTGATAAATGAACTAGACTTAAAAGACATTTACAGAACAATGTACCACAAAACAGCAGGACACCAATTCTTCTCAAGTGTTCACAGACTATTCTACATGATAAAACAAATATTGGGTCACCAAAGAGGTCTCCATAACTTAAAAAAAAATGTGGAAATTATATGAAGCACTTTCTTTATCATAATGTAATGAAGCAAGAAATCAATAGCACGTGGAGGGCTGGAAAATACACAAACTCATGTGTGTTAACACAATCTTAAGCAATCAGTGGATCAGAGAAGAAATTGGAAGAGAAAGCATTAAGTACTTTGAGATAAATGAATGTAAAAGAACACATTTTAAAACATATAGGAGGCATCAAATACAGTGATGATAGGGAAATTCATAGTCACAAAAACCTACATTAAAATGGAAGAAAGGTGAATTATTATAATTGTATTAATGAAAGAACTTGTAACATTGTTATAAAGATAGTGGTTACCTGACGTTCTGAGAGGATGGAAGGGGAGAATAGATGTACCACAGGGCTTCTATAGGGCATTGGGATTGTTCTGCAGGTTATTACAATGATAAACCCAGGCCATTATACAGTTTGTCAAAACCTATAAAAGTGCATGGTGCAGTGTAAACCATTAAAGCAATGCTTTAATATTTGTTCATCAATTGTAACAAATATAGTACACTAATATAAGATGTATTTAATAAGGGGAAATGTGGGAAAGGGAAGGGATGGGGTATTGGGAATCCCTATATTTTCAATGTAACTTTTCTGTAATCTAAATTTCTTTTAAAATAAAGTTTAAAAAAAACAGAAGAAAGAGCTAAAATCAAATGCCTAACTAAAAACCTGGAGGAACTAGAAAAAGAACACTAAACTAATCTAAAAGCAAGCCAAAGGAGAAAGAATAAATTATTAGAGCAGAAATAAATGAAATTGAGAAAAAAATCAATAAAGTGAATCAACAAAACCAATAGCTGGTTCACTTAGAAGAGCCACAAAATGGACAAACCCTTAACTAGACAGACAAAGAGAGATAAGATGCTTATAAATAAAATAAGAAATGAGAGGGTGGATTTACTAATGAAACACAGAAATAAAAAGATCTTAAGAGGATACTAGGAACTATACACTTACAAATATTCAACTAAATGGAATTTTCAAATTCCTAGAAATGCACACGTAGACCTTAGAATGAAATAAAAGCCCTCAACACATCAAATCACAAGTAAAGATATTGAATTCATCATCAAAATCTCCAAAAAATAAAAATAAACAACAACCCATGACCAGATGATTTCACAGGTAAATTCTACCACTCATTCATTGAAGATTTAATACCATTACTGCTCAAACTCTACCAAAATTTTACATAAGCAGGAACACTACCATACTTGTTCTATGAAAGCAGCATCACCATAACACCAACACCAGATAAAGTTACTAAGAGAAAAGAGTAATTCCAAAAATTCCTCTAATGAATGTAGACACAAATGTCCTCATCAAAACAATTGCAAATAAATTCCAAAGTCACATTAAAATAATTATCCACTACGATCAAGTGAGTTTTATCCCAAATATGCAAAAATTTTCAATGCAAGGAAACCAAATAATATAATATGCCATGTTAATAAATCAAAGGAGAAAGCTCACAGTATCATCTTGACTGATGCAGTAAAAGTGACAAAATCCATCATTCTTTCTTAACAAAAACACTCAGATGGGAATAGAAGGAAATATTCCCAACATGATAAAGGGCACACATGAAAAACCCACAGTTGACTCTAGTCTGTGATGAAAGCTATCCTTCTGAGATTAGGAACAGATAAGTGTGCTGTCTGTCACCACTGTTATTCAATATTATGCTAGAAGTTCTAGCCAGAGCAATTAGACAGGAAAAGGAAATAAGAGGTATCTAATCAAAAAAGCAGGAATAAAACTTTTGCTATTTGCAGATATGATACAATATCTAGAAAGTCCCAAAAATATACAACAAAGTTACTAATGTTAATAAATGAGTTCAGTACAGTGCAGGGATAAAAGATTAATAGTAAAAATCATTAGTTTTTATACTCTAGTAATGAGCAATCTGAGGAGGTAATGTGGACAAAATCCATTTAAAATAGCAACTAAAAGACTCAAAAATTGAGAAATAAACTTAACCAAGGATGTGAAGGTTGTATATTCAGAATATTACAACACATTCCTAAAATGAATCAAAGAAGGTAAAAGCAAATGGAAGGATATGCCGTGTTCATGGATTGGAAGGCTAAATATTGTTAAGATGTCAATTTTAACCAAATTGGTATACAGATTTAAGTCAATGTCAATCAAATTTCCAACAGTGCACTTTGTAGGAATAGAAAAGCCAATGATGAAATTTATTTTGAAAAATAATGACTCTAAATAGCCAAATACATTTTACAAAAGAGCAAAGTTAGAAGACTCTCAAATACTGACATTAATTGCATTTAGCAGCTTGATATTGTTTATGAATTCCAAAAATAGATATTGTATTATGTTTGTAAACTGGTCTGTTCCTCTGGGCATTATTAAATTATGATTAGGGCTTTGATTGGGTGACACCAGTATGACATTGAGTCACTGCCCCTCTGGAGGGCAGGGACTCACACAGAAAATGACATGGCAGAAGAGAAAGTGGGAGTTTGAGTTGGAGCCCTGGGAAGTAAGTGCACAGGATAAGAACACAGAGAAGCAGATTTGAGAAGGCTCCATTAGATACAGCAGAGGCTCCAGGAAGAGAGCTTTTCATCCAATAGTTCACAGTTGGCCTTGTGGAGAGAACAGAGCAGCTAAGCTATGAGAGAAATGAGCCCTGGGAGAGAGACAAGACTTACCCCAGCCTACAGCTGATATTGGAAGAAGCTGGAACCATGGGGCCTTAAGAGGAAGAGGAAGTCTGAACCCTTGCAGACATAAGTAGCCATCTTGCTCCAACAGGTGGCAACAGACTTTGGTGAGGGAAGTAACTTACGCTTTATGGCCTGGTAACTGTAAGCTTCTACCCCAAATAAATACCCTTTATAAAAGCCAACATATTTCTGGTATTTTGCATCAGCATCTCTTTGACTGATTAATAGAATGCATATTACTTAGCTACAGTGTTTAAAATAGAATGATACTGGCATGAAAATAGACATATTGACCAATAGAATTGAATTTAGAGTTCAGAAATAGACCAAGTCATCTGTGGTCAATTGATTTAAAAAAAAAAAATTGTTGAACTAAATCATTCTTACATAAACACACAAAAACAATGTGTAGAGTAAACACTGTGAACTAACAAACCAAACATGCATAACATCATACGGGGGTCCCGTGTATCACACCACCACCAATACCTTAAATTGTGAAACACTTGTTACAAATTATGAAACAATATTGTCAAAATAATACTAATAATTAGAGTCTATATCTTACAAGTGGAGTATATACCCCCACCCCACTCTATTATTAATATTTTTAAACATATTTTAATTAAAGAAGTTGTGAATTTAAAAAAACAATCCTGCAAATGTTTAGAATTCCCATACAACACCCCTTCACCAACACACCACACTTTTGGAACAGTTGTTACAGATTATGAGATAATATCACCAGGCTATTACCAGGTCCAGACCACATATTTGGCACACTTTTTGCATACCCCCTATTATTAACACAATACATCTTTGGCATTTATGCCAGAATATTACAGTATTGCTTTTAACCACAGTCCATAGGTTACACTAATTATATGTTCCCCATGCTTCTCCACATTCTCACTGCCATGAAATAGTGATGTACATTTGTTCATAGAAAAACACTCTTGCATCTGTACCATCAACCACAATTCACATCCACCACTGGGTTGACTGTGTTATTCAGTCCCTAGATTATTCTCTAGCTTTCTTTCAATTGACATTTACATCCCTAGACTATATTTTTCAGCCACAGTCTCATTTATAAACCAGCAGCTTCTCACTATAATGTGTTATCATCAACTCTTTATATTTCCATACTCTTACAGTCAAGTTTATTAAAACTTCTATTTACATTAAGCATCAGTCATCCTTCTCAGCCCTCTGCTTACCTCCTAATAGCCTATACTCTAGGTTTTAACTTTGGTGTTTATTCTTCATGTTTAGTTCATATTGATGAAAACATGCAATATTTGTTCATCTGTGCCTGGCTTACTTCATTTAGCATAATGTCTTCGAGATTTATCCATTTTTTCATATGTGTCCCTATTTCATTTCTTCTTACTGCAGCAAAATATTACATCATATGTATATACCACATTTTGTTTATCCATTTATTGGTTAATGGACGAGGGTTATTTCCATGTTTTGGCAATTGTGAATAATGCCACTATGAACATCATGGCACAGATGTCTGTTCATATCACAGTTTTCAGTTCTTCTGGATATATTCCTAGTAGAGGAATTGCTGGATCATATGGAACTTCTATATTTACCTTCCTATGGAACTGCCAAACTGTCTTCCACATTGTTTGTACCATTTTACATTCCCACCAATAGTGAAGGAGTGCTCCTATTTCTCCACATCCTCTTCATCACTTATTTTTTTTTAAATAATTGACATTCTATGTGGTATGAGATGATATCTCATTATCATTTTGATTTGCATTTCCTTAATAGCTGGTGATATGAAACATTTTTTTCATGTGCATTTGGCCATTTGTATTTTGCCTTTGGAGAACTGTCTTTTTAAATCTTATGCCCATTTTTTAATTGGATTGCTTGCTCTTTTATTGTCCAGTGTTTGATCTCTTTATATAGAATAGAAGTCAAACCTTTATCAGATATGTGGTTTCCAGATATCTTCTCCCATTGTATAGGCTGTCTTTTCACCTCCTTGAATTCCTTTGAATCATAGAAGTGTTTAAGGTTGAGGTGGTCCCATTTATCATATTTTCTTTCATTGTGTTTGTAGTGTAAGATTTAAGACTGCACCACTTACCACCATGTCTTGAAGATATTTCCTACATTTTCTTCTGTGAGATTTATTGTTCTTGGTTTTATATTTAGGTTTTTGATCCATTTCAAGTTAATTTTTGAATAAGGTGTGATATATGTGTTCTCTTTCTTTCTTTTGGATATAGATATCCACTTCTCCCAAAACCATTTGTTGAAGAGACATTTTGCCCCAGCTGGTTGGGATTTACAGGCTTGTCAAAAATCACTTGACCATAGATGTGAGGGTCTGTTTCTGAACCATCAGTTCAGTTCCATTGGTCTATGTGTCTATCTTTTTGCCAGCCCCATGATGTTTTTAACCACTGTAGCTAGGTAATATGATTTAAAGTCCAGACGAGAGAGTCCTCCAACTTCCCTTTTCCTTTTTATGATGTTTCTGGATATTTGGGTCCTCTTTCACTTCCAAACAAATTTGTTAATTTAATTTTACATTTTTAAATAAATGTAAAATAAATCTGCTGGTGAGATTTTTGTTGGAATTGCATTGAATATGTATATAAATTTGAGTAGAATTGACATTTTGATGATATTTAGATTTTGAATCCACGAGCGTGGAGCACTCTTCAAATTATTTAGGTATTTTTAAAAATTTCTTTTAGCAATCATTGTATTTTTCTGAATACAAGTGTATTGCATCTTTGTTTAAGTTTAGTCCTAAATTTTGATTATTTTAGTTGCTATTTTACATGGAATTTTTTTTCCTGACTTCCACCTCAGATTGCACATTAATAGGGTATAGAAATACAACTGATTTTTGTGTATTGATCTTGTACCTTGAAAACTGAAATCATTTGTTAGATCAAGCAGCTTTATTGTACATTTTTTGGGACTGTCTAGATATAGGATCAGATCATCTGCAAATAGTGAATGTTTTACTTCTTCCTTTCTGATTTGTATAACTTTTATTTATTTCTTTTTTCTTGCCTGATTCTGCTAGTTAGAACCTCTAACTCTATTTTGAACAATAGTGGTGACAGTGTGCATCCATGTCTTGTTCATGATCTCAGTGGGAAAACTTTGTCTTTCACCCTAGAGGACAATGTTAGCTGTGAGTTTTTCATATGTGACTTTTATCACGTTGAGAAAATTTCCTTCAATTCCTATCTTCTATACTACTTTTATCAAGAAATTATGCTGTATTTTGTCAAATACCTTTTCTGCATCAATTGATAGGATCATGTGATTTTTATCCTTTGATTTATTACTGTGATGTATTATGCTAACTGATTTTATTGTGTTGAGCCACCTTTGCATGCCTGGTATAAAAGCCACTTGATCATGATGAGTAATTCTTTTAATGTGTTGTTGGATTTGATTAGCAAGTATTTTGTTGGGGATTTTTGCATCTGTATTCATTAGAGAAATGGATCTTTTTATGTAACATCTTTACCTGGTTTTGGTAGGATGGTTATATTGGATTCATAGAATGAGTTTGGTAGCATTCTTTCTTGTTCAATTTTTGGAAGAGTTTGAGTAAGATTGGTATTAAATCTTCTTTGAATGCTTGATAGAATTCACCTGTGAAACCATCTGGTCCTGGGCTTTTCATTTTGGGAGTTGTTTCATGATTATTTCAATCTCTTTACTTGTGATTGGTTTGTAGAGGTCTTCTATTTGTTCCAGGATCAGTGTAGATGGTTCATAGGTTCCTAAAAATGTTTCCGTTTCATTTACGTATTCTAGTTTTTTTTCCCACACAGTTGTTTATAATATCCTTGTAAGTACTTGGAAGGGGTGGGCCTTGAACCCTGATGTCAAGGAAAGTACCACCACCCCAATGCTTTGCTATGATGTGGCCTGAACTCTTGCATTCAGACAGAGTATGGCTGCCATTCCCAGGCTCAGAGAGGGTGTGGCCTACATTTTTATATTCTGGGATAGTTTGGCCTCTATAAAAATTCTTGTAAAGTATGGGCTGCAGCTGCATGTGTCTTGGAGGACAAAACATTGAGCACAGATGACTTTCTAATTTAATGGAATTTTTCCTGCTGTGTTTTTGACTTGCTCTGGCATCCACATTCCCTGTTTTCCTTCCAATTTCTCTCTTTGAAAAATTGCAATAATTTACCTGCACCTGTCCCACAATCGTATTGTGGAAGTAACTAACTTGGTTTCTTTATTTATTTATTTATTTCACAGGTCCATTAGATGCAGAGGAATTTTGGCTTATAACAGAAAATATCTCTCTCTGATTTTGATGAGAATTTTGACTCACAGTTGTTATTTAAAGGAGTTAATGCTATTGATATATGATGAAATGATTGTCTTTTGCATATAAGAAAAACATATCTTTTGGAGATCCAGAGGGCAAGCTGTGGTAGGTTGAATTATGTACTCAAGAAAAAAATAAAAATAAAAAACCAAAATATATGTTTTACTCTCTGCCCATTACTCTGATTATGTAATTAAGGCATTTTAATGATGTTATTTTTAGTTAAGCTGTGGCTCAAGTTTCATGAAGTTAAAGCCAAATGAAAAAGTAATGCTGTGTGTCAATAGTACCTGGAAGAGAAAGGAGTGGACATTTCCATTTATCAGGGAAGCCAAGCGACCTAGGGATTGCTGGCCAGTCAAAAATGCAACCAGCTTTCAGAGGTAGCAAACCTTCTAGACTCTGAAACCATGAGCCAATAAATTCCTGATGTTAAACCAACCACTGTGGAAGTTGCCATAGGAGCTGGAATACTAAGATAAAACTAGAAGACTATGTACTTTTGTGTATTTTATTCTGTACACCATGACTGCTTCTCAATTTAAAAAAATACAAGGTATTCAAAAAGGCAAAAATACAGTTTAAGGAGACAGATTGAGGAGTCGAACAAGAATCAATATGCAGATAAGTTACAAAAATCACATCAAGATTTTAAAATATCAATTATTAATATTCAAAGAGTTCTAATAAATAGGTGAACAACATACCAGAACAGATGGATAATATAAACAGAGACCTAGAGATTTAATACATATACATCTTATTAGTTTACAAAGATTGTTCTTTGTATTTTGTTTTGTCTATCACATAAATCAGAGTGAATAATTATATATTTAGTCACAGTTTTATTTTTTTACTTTGGCTTATATTTCATCCTACACAAATTTTGGATAATTAAAATGTCCTTCATTTATGAAGGAACTTTTAGTTTAAGTGTTTAATATATATGATTTAAATTTTAGCAAATAATGTTAGTCATAGAATTTTTCCCTTATATATTTATAAATAGAACACACCAAAAACCATCAAACCACTAAAAAAAGAATAATATTGGAAAGCCTCATACTTTTGTATATTTTTTTCATCAAATTCTTGCATTCTCCATACATATAATGACTTCTGAATTTTTATATATTTTACTTGCTTTTATTGGGGGTGCTATCTTTAATTTTTTTCATAGTTGGGATTCATGCTATGTCCTTTCTCTTCTCCTAATTGTGATAAATAATAAGATGATATGTTGAAATGTATCAAGAGATGAGGCCAGAAATCCTGGGTTCAAATTTCAACTGAAACAATGAAAACAGGTTTATCTTAGGTAATTTTGTCAGCCTCTCTAGATCTATAAAATGAGGATGGTATTCAAATGTCATTATATTTTTTAATATGTTAGGAATTCTGCAGGCAATCAATAAATATTAATTGGATGTAGATTTGCTTCAATTTAACTCCTAACTTTGTATTTTTTCCTCTTTTTTGATGTTTTTTTTTCTTAATAATTTTATTAGAGAAAACATCATTAAGGCCTGACTGGGGGCATTCCCTGAGTCATGTATGATTCTGCCAGGAGTCTACCAGGGCCTCAAATATCTGTCAATTTTCTGGCACCCTTCCTCCTCTAAGCCTGTAGGTTTTACCACTGGAGTCTTGGGACCAGCCTCCAAAGGGCATAACCTCTGTCTACCCAGTGACCTCCAGCTCCCTCTTCAGTAGATCCAAGGAAGCTCTGGGTGGTGAGCGAAGCTGCTTCCGTGGCCTGACTAGGCACATGGTCTGAGTCATGTAGTAGCCCAAAGGAGAGGTCACGTATCTACCTTCCCTTATGCCCTCCCCTGCCCTCTCTGTGATTTCCTTATCCTTTCTTTTTACCTTCACTCAGAATGTGATGAGCACCTATACGGGATTTTCTTCTGACTACTCCTGTCCTTCTCATTGTTCAGCCTGTGAATGCTTCAGAAACAGGAAATGCATTTTATACCTTTGTCACTTCCTCAGTTCCCTTGAGGCTGTAAGATTCCATTACCTCCAGGACCCAAGGCAGTTTGCTTGCAAGCAACCAAACAACCCATCTCTGGCATCTTGATGTTGGGTTTAAACTCAACTTGGTCCCTTGCAGTGGCCATAAAATGAGTTCTCTCATGGCCACTTCCTAAGACCTCTGCAAATGTGGCCTTAAAGAAGGTTCCCTAACAAGTCTCTTTCCTGGAGAGGAATCTAGCTTGGTAGCTTTGGTCTGGGAACTAAACCCAGATATCTACCAAGAAATCTAAGGACTTAAGAATACCCAAAGACAAGGGGATTCCAATCCCCAGGACATCAGGAATGTAAGCAGGGACACTGGCCCACAAGATGCCAGGACAGTGAGCAGTTCTGATTGGGCCAGGTCTAAGAGTGGGATGCCACTAATACTGATGAATATAGTCATCATCTTCCCATAAGATAATGGGTGGCTTCTCCAGAGTTCCCACAGTATCCCTAATGGGATGCCTTCTCAGGAACTGGGACAACCTGCCTACTGATGGTCTAGGAAGGAAGAGGTTAATCTTTTTCTGACACACCATGTGGGTACAATACAAATTAGAGGACTGTCAAGAGTGGCCTCTGAATGGTACTCTGAATTCCAGTTAGAAATTCCTGTTTAAGAAGGAAGGAGGCAACAGACAGATCTGAGGTCCAGAGATCATATGGTCACATGTTTCCTCAAAGGGATGAGGACATGCACTACTAACATGGTCAGTTATAATAAGCTCAGGGAAGTTAGTCAAAGGCAGGATGAAAACCCAGACTTATTTCAAGGAAGGCTGGTAGAGGCAATAAAAAATATACTTTGGCAGATCCTGATTCTAGGGTATGACAAATCCTCCTAGGAACTCACTTCACTAGCTAGTCTGCCTCAGATATCTGTCAGAAGCTGCAAAAACTTTCCATGTGTTCCCAAACTTCCAAAAACTTCCTTTTAGAAACAACTTACTCAGTTTCCAACAATCAAGACCATGGCACCAATGAGGAAAAGTAAGGAGGGGCAGGCAAAGGTCCTGGGAACAGGCTCACCTTTTAGATGCTGCCATTAAAGTCACTCTATCAACTCGGGGCCAAGTGAACCCAGGCTACTCATTAGCAGGAACCTACTTCAAGTGTGGAGAAATGTGCCACTGGCCCCATCCAGTCCCACAGTCACTGGGACTGACTAGGGTCTTGCCCTAGGGAAGGACTGAAGGGCCTAAGCCAGGCCTAGTTCCCTGGATGACAGCAAGAACCATCAACTAGGAGGAGACTTGGATGAGCCTTGGCATGGCAGGTAAGATTGTTAATTTCTCAGTTGACATGGGTGACATTTATTTGGTCCTTATCTTCATCTCCAGAGCTCTGTCATCTTAGCCATGCATATTAACAGGAATGGATGGGGAATCAAGATTTAAGCCATTTACCAAACCTTTCCCCTGTAGAATAGGAAACCTCCTCATAAGCCATCAGCCAAGAAGGGAGCTCAAGGAGGAAGTTGTTAAAGGCCTTCAACCCCTGATTAAAAAGTTCCTGGAGAAAGGCCTAATAGTTTACTACCAATCTCCTTGGAACACCCCAATCATTCCAGTAAAAAAGCCCCTGGGACTTTACCCCTTGTGAGAGATAGATAATGGGGTGCAGCCTTAGAGCATTCTTAATTCATGTCTCCTCAGCTGCAAGGGCTTCTCTGATTACCTCATCTCTGTGCCTTGCAGCTGCCCAGGAATTTCCCTGGAGGAATGATGTTGAAGGGCCCATGCAAAGTTTCTGTCATGGCTGGACACTGGACACTTTGTGTGAAGGTGATTCTAAAGTCAGGACTTCCCCTAATTAAGTGTTTAAAATTCTTTCCTCTTTTCTAATCTCTGCTTACTTTAACTTTGTCAGTCTGCTCATGCCTAGGAGCTTATAAATCAAATTTCGGGTTTCTCTGTTACATACTGGAAAATGACTTAAAGTAACCTAAAGATGAGACTTTCAATGTTAATACTATCTTGCAATTGAATTAGATTTGTAAAAGAAACCACAAATGGAATTAGTTCAACTGCTGGAAAAGTGGAAAAACTTAGCAACATTAACTTTACTAATAAAAGAGTTTTAGTTTCTTGTTAATAAACAAAAGTGCCCAGTTTTAAAAAAAAGTGAATATTTACTAGAAATTGTAACTAAGAATTAAGTCAAAATCATTATATAGATTCCTTTGTATTATCAAACAGCAAAAAGCTAAATACATAAATTGCTGAAACTGGCTGGATTTAATCTAAGCCTACTATTGTGATGGTAATCCTAGACTAATTTACCTCTTTTATGGTTACTTCAAGACTAGCCTCACCCTTGTGAATCCTTACTATATTAGTCAGGGTTTTCTAGGGAAACAGAATCAACAGGAGATATCTGTAAATAGATTTTATAAGAGTCTCTCACATGGCCATGAGGATGCACAAGTCCAGGTTCCACAGGCAGGCTGCAACCAGAGGCTCAGATAAAAGTCCAATGAAGGTCCTTGATGAGTTTCTGGGAGATGCTGGCTGCCCAAAGATGAGCTGGAAAATTCTTTCTGAATGCCAAAATCACTTGCCCTTTTAAAGCATTCAACTGATTGGATAAAGCATCACTCATTGCTGATGGCAATCTCCCTGATTGATGCAGACGTAATCATCTATCTGTGTGGTAAATTCACTGGTGACTAAAGTCCATAAACGTCCTTGTATTACAATTAGTCCAGTGCTTGCTTGAGCAAAAAACTGGGCAAAATTACCTGGCTGAGTTGACATGTTAGCCTAATCATTACAGTTCACCCCTTGTCAACTTGGCAACCACACACATTACCTTAAAACATATTTAGTCTCTAAGTAAAAACAATAACCGACATCCATAACAATGTTCAACTCTACTGTGGACAACCAGAAATGCATTAAGTCCTTAGAGAATAGGGTGCAAGTCATTGGGAAATATTCAATCTTAAACTTGATATCCTTAAATATTATGACATGAAACTAATAAAACCTGTCATATGATAAGGGAATCATTAAAATCTTCCTCTACAGAAGTCATCCTTTGTTGATCATTCATGTGGGATGCAAATATTTTCAGGTTTTTTGCCCACTCAGATATATCTATCTACATATCTCTTCCCCAGACCTCTTTGTCACCAATTTTCCAATCATGCTCCTTCCATGTCCCTGACCATCCAGCCAAATCATTGGCCACAGCCCATGCACCAGTGTGCAATTGCACCTTTGGCCATTTCTTTTTACAAGCAAACTGAACAACCAGATGAACTGCTTGAAGTTCTGCCCACTGGGAGGATTTGGCCTCACCACTATACTTCGGGGATGTCCCAAAAAAAGGCTGCAGTGCTGCTACTATCCACTTTTGGGTGGTACCAGGATATCATGCAGAACCATCTGTAAGCCAGGCCTGAGTTTTCTCTTCCTCAGTCAACTGATTGTAAGGGACTCCCCAAGAAGTCAAAGCTGTGGGCTGGGAAAGAGGAGATAACGTGACAGGGGTGGTGTCCATGAGAATTTGTGCTATTTCTTCATGTAACTTACTTGTGCCCTCAGGACCTGCTCAAGCCCTATCTCATATATACCACTCCCACTTTATTATGGAGTGCTGCTGTGCACACCCAACTTTATGGTTTGGTGGGTCAGACAATACCCAACTCATGATAGGCAACTCAGGTCTCTTGGTAACTTTATGGCTCATGGTTAAGTGTTCAGTCCCAACTAAGGTCCAGTAGCAGGACAAAAGCTCTTTCTCAAAAGGAGAGTAGTTATCTGCAGAGGATGGCAGGGCTTTGCTTAAAAATCCTTAGGGTCTGTGTTGTGATTCTTCTATAGGGGCCTGCCAAAGGCTCCAGACAGCATCTCTATTTGCCACTGAAACTTCCAGCATCATGGGATCTGTTGGATCATATGTCCCAAGTGGTAGTGCAGCTTGCACAGCAGCTTGGACCTGTCACAGAGTCTCCTTTTTTCCAGTCCCCAATCAAAACTCACAACTTTTTGGTCACTTGGTAAATGGGCAAGTGTATCAAACCCAAATGAAGAAAGTGTTGTCTCCAAAATCCAAAGAGACCAACTAAGTGTTGTGCCTCTTTTTAGTCATAGGAGGGGCCAGATTTAACAGCTTATCCTTCACTTTAGATAAGATATCTTGACATGCCCCACACCACTGAACACATAGAACTTTCACTGAGGTGGAAGGCCCCTGTATTTTTGTTGATTTATCTTCCGTCCTCTCTCATACAAATGTCTTACCAATAAATCTAGAGTCTTTGCTACTTCTTGCTCACTAGGTCCTTTCAACATGATATCACCAATATAATACATGTGATGTCTTTTGGGAAGGAGAGATGATCAAGGACCCTGGGGACAATATTATGACATTGGGTTGAAGAGTTGATATACCCCTGAGGCAGGACTGTGCAGGTATACTGCTGGCCTTGCCAGCTGAAAGCAAACTTTTTCTGGTGGCTTTTGTAAATGGCAATTGAGGAAAAAACACATTTGCCAGATCTACAGCTGCATACCAGGTAACAGGGGATGTGGTGATTTGCTCAAGCAATGATACCACATCTGGGAGAGCAGCTGTAATTGGAGTCACCACCTGGTTAAGTTTATTATAATCTATTTTCATCGTCCAAGATCCATTTGTTTTCTGGTGAGAGGGAGTAATTATGAGTGATTGTAGGAGACTAATGGGGAGAGGAGAAGTTTTAAACAACTTCCATGTGAAATATATAACTGATTTTATACAATATGTGCACAGAAGTGTGTTGTTGAGTTCATTTCTATTTTCACTAATTATTCAGAGAATCATTGAAATTGAAGTTAAGAGGAAACTCAGAATTCATGTACTTTAATATCCAACTTAATGCAATATATTTTCACAAAACCTTTATAAATTTAAATCTTATTTTAAAAGTGTTATGTATATTTTTAATTATTTTTATTTTTTTAACAATTTTTTTATTTTTTAAAAGATACTTAGATTACATAAATGTTACACAAAAATTATAGGGATTCCCATATGCCGCACCTCCCATACCTCCCACAACCTCCCACATAAACATCTTTCATTAGGGTGGCACATCACCTGCAATGAATATACACATTCTGGGGCTTTGCCACTAAGCATGGACCATAGTTCACCTTGTAGACCACACTCTCTCCCACACAGTTCTGCATGTTATATGCTGATGTAAAATGGCCTATATCTGTTATTGCAATGTCACTCAGGATCATTCCCAAGTCCTGAAAAAGCCCTTATATTACAACTACTTTTCCCTCTCCCTGCCCCCAAAGTGTCCAGTGGCCACTGGCTCCACATTAATGTTGTAATTTC
>JAQZBX010030272.1:0-26893 GCA_029593785.1 Cabassous unicinctus | reverse complement strand
AAAAAAAAAAAAAAAAAAAAATTCTCACAACAACTTCATGAAAGAAATGCCATCAAAATGTTCATTTTAGAGAACCTAGTGCTAATTTTGCATGGCTCTTCTGCCCCCCTCCTTTTTATGACAAATCAATTTTATTGATACATGTTAATAAAGCATACAATTCATCCAAATTGTACATGCAATGGTATTTCATATAATCATATAGTTGTGAATTCATCAATTCAATCATTATTAGACATTTTCCTTATTTCAAAAATAATAATAATAATAAACACAAAACAGACAAACCAGAAAAATCTTCACCTATCAGTCACTCTATGCTTTCCCTGCTGTATATAGCTGCTATCTCTGGCTATTGCACATTTATTTATTTATTAAGCAGTTTTATTGAGATATAGTCACATATTATATGATCTAAAGTGGATATAATCAATGCCTTATAGTATAAACAAAATTGGTGCATTCATCATCACAAAAAATTTTAGAATTATTACTCCAAAAAGAAAAACTCCAAACCCCTTAGCATACCTTCCCTAACCCTACATTACCACTAATCAAATTTCAATTTTGTAAATTGATTTATATTTACTTTTTATATAAATGGAATCATACAATATGTTACACAATACATTTAGTTCATAGTATCGCAGCCATACAGTATTTTTCTCTTTGTGTCTGACTTGCTTCACTCAACATAATGTCCTCCAAGTTCATCCTCGTTGTCATATGTTTTATGACTTCATTTCTTCTTATAGTTGCATAATATTCCATCATGTGAATACACCACAGTTTGTTTATCCATTCATCTGTTGATGGACACTTGGGTTGTTTCCAACTTTTGGCAATCATGAATAACGCCGCTATGAGCATAGGTGTGCAGATGTCTATTCGTGTCACTGCTCTCAGTTCTTCTGGGTATATACCCAGTAGTGGTATTGTAGGATCACATGGCAAATCTATATTCAACTTCTTTAGGAACTGCCAAACAGTCCTCCACAGTGGCTGTACCATTCTGCATTCCCACCAACAGTAAATAAGTGTTCCTATCTCTCCATATCCTCTCCAACACTTGTAGTTCTCTGTCTTTTTAATAGTGGCCATTCTGATAGGAGTGAAATGATATCTCATTGTAGTTTTGATTGGCATTTCCCTAATCATTAGTGGTGGTGAACATTTTTTCATGTGTTTTTTTTTTTTTTCCCCATTTGTATTATTTCTTCTTTGGACAAATGTCTATTCAAGTCTTTTGCCCATTTTTTAAGTGGGTCATTTTCTTTTTATTGTTGAATTGTAATACCTTGCTATAGAACATGGATATTAAACCCTTATTGGACAAGTGATTGCCAAATATTTTCTCCTATTGAGTTGGCTGCCTTGTTACCCCTTTGACAAAGTCCTGTGAGGGGGGGAAAGTGTTTAATTTTGAGAAGGTCTCATTTATCTATTTTTTTCTTTTGTTGTGTGTGCTTTGGGTGTAAGGTCCAAGAAACCACCACCTACGACAAGGTCTTGAAGATGTTTCCCTACATTTTCTTTTAGTAGTTTTATGGTCCTGGCTTTTATAGTAGGTCTTTGATCCATTTGGAGTTGATTCTTGTATAGGGGGTGAGATAGGGGTCCTCTTTCATTCTTTTGGTTATAGATATCCAGTTCTCCCAGCACTATTTATTGAAGAGTCTGTTTAGTCCTGTTAACATGGACTTGGTAGATTTGTCAAAAACAGTTGACCATAGAGGTGAGGGTATAGGTCTAGACTCTTAATTCTATTCCACTGATTGATGTATCTATATTTATGCCAGTACAATGCTGTTTTGACCACTGTTGTTTGTAATGTATTTCAAGGTAAGGCAATGAAATTCCTCCCATGTCGCTCTTCTTTTTTAGAATGCTTTAGGCTATTAGGGTGCACTTTTTCCTTCCAAATGAATTTGGTAATTTCCTTTTCTATTTTGGTAAAGTAGGCTTTTGGAATTTTTATTGATATTGCATTGAATCTATAAATTAGTTTGGGTAGGATTGACGTCTTCATGATATTATTCTGCCAATTCATGAACACAGGAATGTCTTTCCATTTGATTAGGTCTTCATTGATTTTTTTTTTTTTAGCATTGTTTGTAATTTTCTGCATATACATCCTGTACATGTTTGGTTAAATTGATTGCTAGGTATTTGAGTCTTTTTGTTGCTATTGTAAATGAAAATTTCCCCCTGATTTCCTCCTTAGATTGCTCAGTACTAAAGTACAAAAACATTATTGATTTTTGGGTGTTGATCTCATATCCTGCCACTTTGCTGAACTCATTAATTAGCTCAATTAGCTTTGTTGTAGTCATTTCAGAATTTTTTAAATATATGATCATATCATCCACAAACAGTGAGAGTTTTACTTCTTCTTTTCCTATTCGGATGCCTTTAATTTTTTTTTTTTCTTGTCTAATTGCTCTAGCTAGAACTTCTAGCACAATGTTGAATAACAATGGTGATAGTAGGCATCCTTGTCTTGTTTCTGTTCTTAGAGAGAAAGCTTTCAACCTTTCCCTTTGAATACGATATTGGCTGTGGGTTTTTCATATATGCCTTTTATCATATCGAAGAATTTCCCTTCTATTCCTATCTTTTGAAGTGTTTTTATCAAAAAAGTATGCTGGATTTTGTCAAATGCCTTTTTCTGTATCAATTGATATGTTCATGTGGTTTTTTCCCTTTATTTTGTTAATGTGGTGTAGTATGTTGATTGATTTTCTTATGTTGAACCAGTCTTGTATACCAGGAATAAATCCCACTTGGTCATGATGTATAAATCTTTTGATATACTGTTGGATTTGATTTGCAAGTATTCTTTTGAGAATTTTTGCATCTATGTTCATTAGAGGGATTGGTCTGTAATTTTCTTTTCTTGTACTGTCTTTATCTGGCTTTTCTATTAGGGTGATGTTGGCTTCATAAAATGTGTTGGGTAATTTTCCCTCATCTTCAATTTTTTTGGAAGAGTTTAAACAAGATTGGTGTTAAATCTTTTCAAAATGCTTGGTAGACTGTACCTGTGAAGCCATCTGGTCCTGGAATTTTCTTTGTTGGGAGATTTTTTTTTTTTTTACTCTTATCTAATATTATGCAGAAAACATTGTTTATACAATCTTTAAGTATTTATATGAATATTTTACACATAAAACTTTGATTAACAGAAGCTTAGACAATTCATTTTAATTTTATACACTTTTATTGTTGTTGAGAGATTTTTGATGACTATTTCAGTCTCTTTAAATGTGATTGGTTTGTTAAGTTCCTGAATTTCTTGTAGCATCAGTGTAGATTTTTTTGTGCATTTCTAGGAATTTGTAAATTTCATATAGGTTGTCTCATTTGTTGGCATACAGTTTCTCATAATATCCTCTTATGACCCTTTTTATTTCTGTGGGGTCAGTCATAACTTTCACCCTTTCATTTCTGATTTTATTTATTTGCATTTTATTTCTTTTTTTCCTTGTTAGTCTAGCTAGGGGTTTGTCAATTTTATTGATTGTCTCAAAGAACCAGCTTTTGGTTTTGTTGATTTTTCTCTATTGTTTTTTGTTCTCCATTTCATTTATTTCTGCTCTAATATATATTATTTCTTTCCTTCTGCTTGCTTTGGGATTGGTTTGCTGTTCTTTTTCAGTTTCTCTAGTTGTTCACTTAAATCTTTGAGTTTAGCTCTTTCTTCTTTTTTAATATAGGTGTTTAGGACTATAAATTTCCCTCTCAAGACTGCCTTTGCTGTATCCCATAAGTTTTGATAAGTTGTGGTCTTGTTTTCATTTGTCTCAATATATTTACTGATTACACTTGCAATTTCTTCTTTGACCTTCTGATTATTTACGAGTGTGTTGTTCAGCCTCCACACATTTGCAAATTTACCTTTTTATGGTCTTTATTGATTTCCAGTTTCATTCCATTATGATCTGAGAAGGTGCTTCGTATAATTTCAATCATTTTATATTTATTGAGAGCTGCATTGTGCCCTGACATGTGATCTATCTTGGAGAAGGATCCATGGGCACTTGAGAAGAATGTATAACCTGCTGAGTTTGGATGCAATGTTCTATATATGTCTGTTAGTTCTAACTCATTTATCATATTGTTCAACTTCCCTGTTTACTTGTTGATCTCTGTCTAGTTGTTCTATCTAATGATGTGAGTAGTGTGTTGAAGTCTCCAATGATCATTGTAGAGATGTCTATTTCTCCCTTCAGTTTTGCCAGAGTTTGTCTCATGTATTTCGGGGCTCCCTGGTTAGGTGCATAGATATTTATGACTGTTATATATACCTGGTGGATTATCCCTTTTATTAATACATAATGTCCTTCTGTATCTCTTATAATTTTTTGCATTTAAAGTCTGTTTTGTCCAATATTAGTATAGCTACCCCTGCTTTTTTTTTTGTTACTATTTATGTGGAGTATCTTTTTCCAACCTTTCACTTTCAGGCGGTTTGTATCCCTGGGTTTAAGGCGAGTTTCTTGTAAGTAACATATGGATGATTCATGTTTTTTTATCCATTCTGTCAGCCTATATCTTTTGATTGGGGAGTTTAATCCATTCACATTCAATGATGTTATTGTAAGTGCATTATTTGCTTCCACAATTTTATTCTTTGGTTTCCATATGTCATATGAAAGGATAACTCTTTTGGTTATCCTTTCTACTATTCTTTCTTCTATACTCTCCTCCAAGCCTCTCTCCTGTCTTTTTCTTTCAGGCTTTAAGCCTCCATTTAAGATTTCCTGCAAAAGTGGGCTCTTTTTTATGAACTCTATTAGTTTTTGTTTGTTTGTGAATATTTTATACTCACCTTCATAGTTGAAGGACAATATTGCTGGATACAGTATTCTCAGCTGGCAGTTTTTCTCTTTCAGTCTCCTAATTGTATCATACCACTGTCTTCTCACCTCCATGGTTTCTGATGAGAAATCTGTGATAAGCCTTACTGAGCATCCCTTGTATGTGATGGTTTGTTTCTCTCTTGCTGCTCTCAGAATTTTCTCTTTATCTTTGACATTTTTAAGTAGTATGAGTCTCAGAGTGTGTCTATTTGGATTTATTTTGATTGGTGTATGGTGTACTTCTTGGACATGTAAGTTCATTTAATTTGAAAGTTGTGAATTTTTCAGCTATTATTACCTCAAATACTCTTTCTGCCCCCTTTCCCTTCTCTTCTCATTCTGAAACTCCCATGACACATATGTTGTTGTGTTTTGTGTTCTCATTCAACTCCCTGAGTCCCTGCTCAATTTTTTCCATTCTTTTCTCTCTCTGTTCTTTTACTTTCTTCAATTTCTGTCTTTGGGATCATTTATTCTTTCTTCTTTCATTTCATGTCTGCTGTTGTATACCTCTAATGTGTTTTTGATCTCAACTATTGTGTCTTTCATTTCCATGAGCTTTCTTACTTTTCTATTCAGGATTTCAAATTCTTTGTGTTTGCTCAATATCATCTTGATATTTTTAATCTCTTTAGCCATTTTGTCTTTCAATTCATTAATTTGATTTTGGAAATTTGTGCACATCTCATTAATTAGTT
Source organism: Cabassous unicinctus (assembly GCA_029593785.1). Classification (NCBI taxonomy): domain Eukaryota; kingdom Metazoa; phylum Chordata; class Mammalia; order Cingulata; family Chlamyphoridae; genus Cabassous; species Cabassous unicinctus. The sequence continues at coordinate 21,333 of JAQZBX010030272.1, read as the reverse complement.
CTCTCAAGTCCTGCATTGCTTCTGGGGCTTCAATATATTCCTTTTCTTGGGCCATGTCTTCCATTTTCTTAATATGGCTCATAAGTTTTTGCTGATGTCTAGGCATTTGATTAGGATGTAGTTCACTCAGATGCTCAATTTCTTTTTCTTTCATAGAGATTTAGTGGCAGGAAGCTGTGTGTTACTGCTGCTCTTTGATTCTTTGTTCAACCTGGATCATTAGGATTGTCCATGTTAGTTGCTCAAAACTGGGTTCTGGACCCAGTAATGGGTTGCAGACCCACTTCTTACGGCCTTGAGGACGGAGGATATAAAGTCTGGAAAAAGCCTCTCATATTTATTTTTAATTTTCTCATGTGCACTATATTGGTCTGCCAGGAGATGGTGGTCTTTGGCAGCCCTCTCAGTTCAATGTCTGGTCAGAGTGTGTTGTTGTAACACAGACCTGATCAATGTGATAGAGGGTCCCACCTGGAGGCTAAGAGCCTTGTAATTCAAACTTTCTCAGAGACAGTTCTCCAGCCTTTTCTGGCAGCCCCTTCCCTTTTCCCAACTAGAAAATAATTCCACTCCCCTCTGTGTCCTCAACAATCAGTTCCAGTTAGTAGAGAAGGAGGTTGGGAGGGTCAGATTTCTTTAGTCCCTTGCTGGCTACCAACGCAAACAATGGCACGGGTGCAAACTCGAAGGGCTCCTGGGGCACAGCAGACTGATTTGAGGGTCAAAAGCTGAGTCACCCTTAGGCTGTGTCCCTCCCTCTCCCCTTTCCTGGGGAGATGGATCCCTGGAGCTCATTTTGTCTATAGCTGGCTCAGAGGCCCAAGAACTCTAAATTGCCTTTAGTGTGGGGAAGGTTGCTGGCATTGGTAGCCACTAGTTTCAACTCACAGTTTTGTCATTGTGATTCCTCTCCTTTGTCCTTTCTCTTCTGGGAGATGTCCAGCCTTTGCTTAGTGTCCTAAACAGTAGAAGATCTTTTTTTAAGGCCATTTCAGGCTGTCCTCTCACTGTTTTGCTGGAGGAGAAGAGAGTCCCGTGTCTTTCTAGTCTACCTTCTTCCCAGATGTCCCCTGCTACTTTTATTTGAACCTGTAATTATTAACACATGGCTCTTTGCTTCTTCTATTTGAATGTCTAATTAGCACTATACTTGATAAATATATGTCTCAGAGACTTAAAACCTTGATCCATCCATGTGCTAGTTGAGCCCTGAATTTCAGCAGAGCTGCAACACCTACTCTCCAGTTCACTGGACTCACCCAGGATAACTAACAAGGAGATGATGACGGACAACACCCATCCCGAGGAACAGAGAGTGTCTGCAACTGCAAGCAAGATCCCATCTGCCCCATGGGAACTGTATAAGTCAGCAAAAGGGGGGCTGATGCAAAGTACCAGAAATCTGCTGGCTTTTGTAAAGGGTATTTATTTGGGGTAGATGCTTACAGTCACAAAGCCATAAAGTGTAAGTTACTTCCCTCACCAGAGTCTGTTGCCATGTGTTGGAGCAAGATGGTTGCTGATGTCTGCAAGGGTTCAGCCTCCGTCTTTTTCCTTTTAAGGCTCCATGGTCCCAGCTTCTTCCAATTATCAGCTGCAGGCTGGGATAAGTCTCATCTCTCTCCCAGGGCTTGTTTCTCTCCGGGCTCAACTGCTCTGTTCTCTCCACAAGGTCAGCTGTATACTCTCAGGCTCTCTCTCTTTCTGGAACCATTTCTATTTTTCTGTGTTCTTCTTCTGTGTGTTTACTTCCCAGGGCTCCAGCATCCAAAAATTCCAACTCTCTTCTCTGCCATGTTGTTTTCTCTGTGGGTCCCCACCCACCAAGGGGGTGGGGACTTAACATCCTACTGATGTAGCCCAATCAAAGCCCTAATCATAATTTAATCAAGTAAAAGTGAAACCTCTGAACTTAATACAATCAGAGGGGAACATACCCAGAGGAAAAGACCAGTTTACAAACATAATCCAATATCTATTTTTGGAATTCATAAACAATGCCAAACTGCTACAGGATCTAAGGTCCCTCTCAATTAGAAGCAGAGTGGAATCACCATCTCCAAATTCTCAAGATTGGGGAGTGAACAATGGACTAAAGTACACATTATTATTCTACTATAGACTTATTATTATTCTAGCAATGGAAGAAGTCTTATCATTGATATAAAGGTAGTGGCCACCAGAGGTTCTGAAGGATGGGAGAGGGAAGAATAAGTGTAATATGGGGGCATTTCAGGACATTGGAGTTGACCTACATGACATTGCGGTGATGGATACAGCCCATTGTATATTTTGTCATAACCAGGACAGAGTGTAAACTATAACATAAACTGTAATCCTTGGTTAGTGTCAATGCTTCAATATGTGTTCACCAATTGTAACAAATGTACCACACTAATGAGGGATGTTGTTGTTGTGGGAAAGTGTGAGAGGGGGAAATAGTGAGGCATATGAGAATCCCTTATATTTGTTATATAACATTTACATAATCTAAAGCTTTTTTTAATGTGAAAAAAAATTTTTTTTAAAAAGAAAGCACATAATTATTAAAGGATAGTGAAAAGTATAGAAAAGCATAAAGAAGCGGGGGCGGGGGATGCCCATTTTATCTTCTTCTTCGGGAAAACACCAAATGGCGGAAGGTGCCAGAGCTCCCCAGGGCCCTGGAATGAGAGGCAGTGGCGGCTTCCCTGGAGGCTTTGGCAGCAGGGGTGGGGGCTGCGTAGATAACGGAGGCACAGCCAAGGACAAGGAGGGGCTCCTTGTCACCAAGCTGGGCCGCTTGGTCAAGGACACGAAGATCAAGTCCCTGGAGGAGATCTATCTTTTCTCTCTGCCCATCAAGGAGTCTGAGATCATTGACTTTTTTCTGGGGACGCCCCTCAAGGATGAGGTTCTGAAAAATCATGGCTGTGCAGAAGCAGACCTGCACTGGACAGTGCACCAGGATCAAGGTCTTTGTTGCCACTGGGATCTTCAATGGCCACGTGCAGTCTGTGTGAAGTCCTCCAAGGAGGTAGCCACCGCCATCTGCGGGGCCATCATTCTGGCCAAGCTCTTCATAGTCCCTGTGTGGCGGGGTTATTGGGGGAACAAGATCTGCAAGCCCCACACTATCCCTTGCAAGGTGACAGGACACTGCGGCTCCATGCTGGTGCACCTCATCCCTACCCCCAGGGGCCCTGGCAAAGTCTCAGCCCCTGTGCCCAAGAAGCTGCTGCTGAGGGTCAGGATCGAGGACTGCTGTACCTCGGCTAGGGGCTGCACGGCCACTCTGGGCAACTTTGCCAAGGCCACTTTCGTTGCAATCTGTAAGACCTACAGCCATGGCACCCCCGACCTCTGGAAGGAGACTGTTCACAAGTCTCCCGATCAGGAGTTCACCGACCATCTCGTCAAGACACATACCAGGGCCTCCGTACACAGGCCCCAGGCCCCACTGTGCCACCACGTAGGCTGTCATGAAAAAAATAATAAATATTTGAACTAACTGAAAAAAATTTCAAAGTCCATTTTAGAAAGGAGGAAACTGTGCAGAGACACAGATGTTATGTAGCATGCCTGTGGTCAAACAAACAAAGCTGGTATATGACAAAGTCAGTTCGATTCTTGAGGCTATAATCTACACTATCTGCATATTTCTGGACAGGAGCAAGCTCCCTGTGCACTAAAAAGCCCCTAGTAAGCCACTACTCCTCAGCCTATTGACAAACTGTCCTTAAAGACCTGGTAACTGCTTAGCCCACTGCTAGATACCGCAGGGACACAAAGGAAAAGGCAGTGGTTCAGCCACATACAGTTCTGAAATTAAGCAAGTTGGTTAAGCTTTGTGAAGCTCAGCTTTTGTTTGCTTATTTGTTATGTCTGGAATCGGGATAAAATACATCATAGTGTTTTATAAGGAGTGAAAGAAAATTTATATAAAATATTTAGCATAATGACCTAGCACACAAGTAAACATTCAAAAAATTTCAGATTATAGATATGAATGTACCTTTTAGAACATACACATTACAGTGAATTCTTCATAAACTTAAAATGCTCAGAACAGTCAATATGTCAAAAAAAAACTAATTTTTTTAAAAAACCAAGGAACCTAAAAATTCAGTAATTTCATGGTCTTTTCTAACAAACACAATAAAGCACATTTGGCAATTAGACAAATGGAAGCATAATAACTTTTTTTTAATCTTTGGTTAATCAAAATTATGACAGAACCACTACTTGTTTCACCTTAGAGAAATGTATTCCCCTTATAATTATTAAATTATAATATCTATATACTATATAAAGAGTTAACTTCTCTTAATCACCCCCTTCAAAAATGTTTTTGTTGGATGTTTCCTTTTTCCTTTTTCAGTGTCACAGTAACACTCATGAAATACTAACTTGGAGCACAGAGAGATTGTCCAGAGAGTGTGGTGAAAACCCCACTGGAGTCTTCCCTGAAACTGGAAAAGAATCGAACGAACATGCTGCAGCAAATCGGCCATTCCCTGGAGGGAAGATTAGATGACCCAATACAGCTTGTTCATTTGCAGTTTCTATGATAGCTAAACAGAAACAAAACACTGTCTCAATTGAAAAAGAAGAAATGCTGTTTTCTTAGAAATGTTTTCATGTGTTCCTGTCCTGTGTGGTCACTCCGTGGTGACCCTGCTCACGATTTCAGCAGCACGGACGCCAGGTTTTCCTTCCCTGTTGGCAGAATACTTGGAGACTTCCTTGAGGCAGGGGCTGGAAGATGAAAAGAGGTTTTCAGGACTCTCCATTCAAATTGGAGACACTTGGATCATGGATTCTTTCTTGCAAATTATAAGGTTCTATTCCAGACTTCCCCTTTCTCCTTTTCCTGTTCTCTGTCTGATTGTCAGAAAGGTCTTAACAGAATGGTGATGTTAGAGACCAGGGTGGAGAGGGGCCAGTGAATGGGAGGCCATCAGCTTATGGGTGTCTTTTGAAGTCCATAAAATTATAAAATGCAAGGGCTAGAAAGAACCTCAGTGATCTTAGAGCTCTGTATTTTACAACTTAAGAAACCCAAGTTCCAGAGAGACCTCCTGACCCCTGAGCTCATCTTCAGGATTCAGCCCAAGCATCTCCTTTCAGAAGTTGTCCTGCTAGCAGAGCTCACCATTCTCTTCTGTAGGTCACCACTGGGCCTTGTACACATCTTGATTATTACCTGGTTGCTATTTATGTCTCTTTTCCATTATTTCAGACTAAGGTGATTGACCTATGTGAGGCTTACAGCACCCTACAGGGTTTGTGGATTCCCTTCAATAGGGAAGGGGGAGAAATATGTAAACCCTTGAAATTAAAGACAGAATTGCATGCACAAGTCCATGCTGCCTCTACAGTTGTCTGTGAAGAGAATCCAAAGGTTTCAGTAGATTCTTGACAGAGTATGTGATTCATAAAAGCTTAAGGACCCACTGCAATAGACCATTAACCCCTTGAAAACAACAAAGTTCCTGTCTCATTTATCTTCTTACTCCCCTGCCTTATCTCAGTAGTCATCATGTAACAAGCTCTCAAGATTTTGTTTAGTGAATGAATGAATATCTGACCCAGAGTTACTCGACTAGTTAGTGGCAAAATTTGTGCAATAGTCTAGGTCTTCTATTTCTGGTAAAGAACATTTCTTTTAGATGGACTAGTTTTCCTTAAACCATTATCTTATCAAAATTGAAATTGAGCTAATTCAGTTCTACCCTTCCTTTACATTACCTCCAATATTTTATGGTTTATGAACCATGAGATCTTAACAGTATCTGTAAAAAAGGAAAATTCAGTAGTCACTACAACATTTAGAAAAAATCTGGGATTTCTAGCCATAAGAAATGAGTTCAATCCAAGATCTTTCACTTTTTAGGTTTAGGATACTGGGTCTCTCTCTAAACTCCTGTAAGCCTTCATCTCATCCTTTCAAATGGATATAACTGCCCTAACTAATATATGTATGTATGTATGTATGTATGTGTATATATATATAGTAAAAGTTAATTGATATGAATGCAAAATGTAATATACACAAAGTTAAAAACTTGTTAGAAAAAAAAAAACTTGTTTTCTAACAAGTTTTTGTTTTCTAGACAATTTACTAGGTGGAACAAAATTCTGGCCATAAAGTTGAAGTGACTCAACTGTGATGAAAAGGCCTTAATGTTTAATCCTGTAAAATACTTTCTAAAATAAATATATATTTAAAACAATGACTTTCCCCACAATTAAGGACCCTGAAGCAGCATCTCTCTGTCATAAGAATATAGTTTTTGTACCTTTGGGAAAGACCATCCTCCGGGCTTTCCCAGAAAGTCCTATATCTTCGTGAAAGGAGGCAATAATTTATAAATCAGGTCCACAGGAAACAGTACAAGCCAGGACCCAGTTTGCATTCTATTGCCCAGATTCTAACTTATGATATACCGAGCAAAAGCAGGTTCTTTCCTTCCAATGCATCTTTTTTTTTTTTTTCATTTTTATTTAGCTTTTATTTTAACCAAATATGATCAATTATCTATTGTTCTATAACTTGGTTCCTTCATAGCATTGTGTCTTGAGATATTTTGATGTATGTGATAAAGATTTTTTTAATCCCGTAAATTTCTGCATGGTATTCCATAGAAGAGATAACATGTTTATTAGGCTAAAATTCCCCTTTTTGGACATGCAGATTGTTTTCAGGTTTTTTCTGTGACATATTTTTTTTTTCCTTTATTTTTAAAGAAGTCTTAGATTACAGAAAAGCTACATTGAAAATATAGGGGATTCACACATATCCCACCCCCACCCCCTCTCACATTTTTCCCTATTAATAACCTCTTTCATTAGTATGGTACATTAGTTACAATTAATAAACACATATTGAAGCCTTGCTACTAACCATGGTCAACAGTTTACATTATGGTTTACATTTTGCACTGTACAGTTTTATAGGTTTTGACAAAATGTATAATGGCCTGTATCCATTATTGCACTATCATGCAGAACAATTCCAATGTCCCAAAAGTACCCCAGGTTACTCCAAGTCTTCCCTCTCCCTACTCTTAGATCCTCTGGTGACCATTATCTTTATATCAATGTTACAAGTTTTTCCAGTATGAGAACAATAATAAATCTACTTTGGTCCATAGTTGCATTCCCCCCTTAGGTTTGTTCATTCCTCAGTCTTGAGGATTTGGTGATGGTGATGCCCACTCTGCTTCCGATTGAAAGGGGGCTTAGATCCGATGGAGCAGATGGATGGAACTGTCTTGCTTGCAGTTGTAGATACTCTCTGTTTTTTGGGATGGGCTTTGTCTATCATCATCATTTCGTTAGTTGTCCTGGGTGAGAATGATGAACTGGAGAGTAAGTGTTGGCCACATCTCTGCTGAGATTAAGGATTATGTTCATCAACAAGCAAAACATAACTTATAAACCCTTGTCTCACTTTTCCTTTAAAGTCCCTTTTTGTTGAAGGGTCATCCACCTACTGAAATGTAGGTTTTCTTTAACTAGGAACCCATGTTAATAAAATTCATAGGCAATGCTAACTAAACTAGTGATAGGTAATTCTAGTCCCCTATCAACTTTCTGTAGCTTCCTTCTTATATCTGGAGAACTTTGGGCAATAAGGTGATATTTAAAAGTCTGGTATTTTCTGGACTTTCCAGGTCTGTATTGCCTATAGGCAGTGAAAATTCTTTCTAGGTAAGTGGAGGGACTTTCTTCTGATTCTTTCATTACTTCACTTATCCTTTGTAAGTTTATAGCTTCAGGGACCTCTTTCTGCTCTAAATTAGCCCAGTCCTCAGCACCCTTATCATTCCATTTAAGATTTTTACTGGTGCCACTAAGTTCTCTCTAGCACACGCTGGGTTGTTAAGATTTTTTCTGTTTCTTGTCTGTTTCCTGCTCTGCTTCTTCATTTACTATTTTCCCTTCATCTCCTGTGACCTGCAAGGCCTCAATACCAACCCAATTACGGGTTGGCGTAATGAAGCTTTGTATCTTCTGTGAGTCCTTTTCATAGATTTGGCCTCTTTTCTTACTTGTGTACAACTGACAGGGGGAACTGGGGAAAGCATGTATAAAAATTCTTCCTAGAGGCATTTGCTGAAAGAGTAGAAGTTTTTTCAGCTCAGCTGCTGATCTGAGAGAGCTATCCTGGCAGAATGGAGGTAGAGTTCTTCCCTATGGAACCATACCCTGGCCATTTTCTTCCTGATTCTAACATATATTGAGGCCAAACTTTGTTATAGGAAAAAAGTATTTCCTGCTTTTTCACAGGCTCATGGCTAAGATTTCCCAGTCTTTCAAAATACAGCCGAAAGGGCTACATTTATGAATGCTAATAAAATTAGAATTTTTCCATTTTAAAGAAAATTCATTGGGTAACCAGTAACCAATTAAGAATACTTGAGCAGCATAAATGCATTTGAACACTAATTTAGCAGTTTATACAGACTCTGAACATTTACTTTACCTAACTAACACACACCATTTAGCAAACAGATACTTAACAATTCCTATACTCTGTATTATTTTCAGGAGTATACTTAGCCAACAGACTTAAGGTTCAAGAATATATCCAACTGGCAGACTTAAACTCCAGGAGTATATCCAACTGGCAGACCAAAGGAGTACACTTAACAGACAGACTTAAGGTGGGGCCAAGGACCCCAGATGGAATAGTACTCCCAAAACACCAGGAAAGGCTGGCAGGTCAGAGCAAGGGGAATTGTTCTGGAAGGAGTTTATTGGGATTCAAGCCACTGAACAAACTTCCTGATGCACATCTACCTTGGTGACTTGCTCCCCCAGACAGATGTCCAGACTCAGGGCTGAACTGTTTCTCTCTTTGAAGCTTTAAAGTGCCTTTAGGGCCTGGAGGGCCAGTGAGGTAGGAAAAACCTGATTGTTGAGCTTTTAGACCAAGAAGGTCTAGTAGCCCCAGAAAGCTCGATTACTGTGCCTACCTCTCTTGCTGGGGCTCCAAAACCTCAGGCAGTTGGACTCCTTCAGGGACCCCTTTGCCTTTATTCCCACCAGAGTCGGCAAATTGATACTGAGCAAAAGCAGGTTCTTTTCTGCCCGTGCATCCTTAAAATCAATTCCAATTCCTGAAACACCAGGGTTTCAGAGAGAAAAAGTTCATTTGGTTGTATAAGCAAAGGAGGTCAGTCACCTTAGATTGCCCCAAAACTGCCTCTGCAACCTGCAGAAATGCTAATATTTTATAGCATCAGGGTGCTAATGAATAATCGGGGTGGAGCTGGTCACAGGTTCCTTCATTAATAAACATTAAGTGGTTGAACGAGCTGGGGGTGGACCCCAAACCACGGGGAATTACAAAGTTCTAATCGTTTTCAGAGATGAAGGTTCTGAGCTAGGAAAGAACAGAATAGAAGCCAGTCACAAGGTTTTCCATATGGATTTTAAAGATAGTATGCATACACAAAGGTGAGCCTAATCCATAAACAAGGGTAAGATCAATTTAGAATTACTATCAAAAAAGTAAACAAACAACAGCATGAGGTTAAGTCTAGAGTAACCATAAACAGGGGTGGGACCACTCTAGCCAGCTTTACTAATTTCAGGTATTAACCTTTCGTTATTTTGTAATATAAAGGCACCTACACAGTGATTTAGTAATCATAATTATTTGTTAATTCTTAACCCTCGGTTACACTTAAACTTGTAAAAAAGTCTACTGGATGAATTGTGTGCATTCCCTTTCACTGTGTCCCTGTTGCTTATTTCCCCCATAATCAGATAGGCATAATACTACTTCTATTTCAGAGTTAACAGTGATTCCAAATAAATATCATATGTAAATCTACTCTATGATTCTCATAAGTAAGATAGAGATCTATTCATGGAACCTGGATACTCAGCTCAATTCAGATCTTTTAACTTAGTCAAGCTGGTAAGTGTCTCTGGGCCCGAATATCCACGTATAAAAGGGGAGAAAATAATTCTTGCCCTCTTCACTCATGATCAGTCTCAAATGATAAAATATCTATAATAGTACTTTGGACTCTACGTGGTATGGCATGTGGATTAGTATAACTATGTCTTTGATTATTTGGGAGTAAAAATATAATAGACATATTAATATCTTCTAATATAGTGAATGGTTAGAAGTATAAATTATTGAGGTTGGTTTGAAATCTTCTCCAACAATTAGGAGATGCAAGTCAGTTGAACAATTCACTTAGTGCACTGTATCTCATTTTCCTCATTTGTAAAATGTGGAAAATAAAAGTACCTACCTCATAAGAAAATGTGAGTATCAACATGTGAATATGGATATTGTGTTTACAGCAGCACTGCCCACGTGTGCTCACAGACAGTGTTGGCCCACAAACTGTCCAAGCACAATAACTGGGGGTAACATTTAGAAAATTTTGTGAGCTTGACAGTTTTTTACTTACAGCAATCAAAAAATGGACTTGCATTTTGTATATCTTTTTATTTCACTCTTATAGTATTTAATTTAATTTGGTAAAAAATGATCTTTTATCATAGTTTGGGAAGCACTGACTTAGAGGTTGCTACATAGAAACTTTTATCTAACTATTATCACTTATTATGATAATTATTATAAGTGAATGTGTGAATAACCATAGAAGAGTCTCCTTAAAGTGAGATTTTTTTCACTTCTGTAGAGGTTGCAATAATAAAGGAGAGAAGGAGGCATTTTCATTTCTTCATCATGAAGAGGACAGATGCCTTATCTTTGAGAGCTGGTGACCTCACAGATCCCCACACCGGCACGACTTGCCCCATGAAGACGAAGAAAGCATGCCCACCTGTGCTGGACACCATTCGACTAAGGCTGATTTCTTGACAAAGCTAAGAAAGCTCCCTTTTTTGTCTAGGTCCTGGGAAAAGTCACAGAGTATGGGATGGATTGTTGAATCTCATGAAGCATATGATTTTCCTTCTTTAGCAGATTACAAAGGAAACTTGGAGAGGGGAATGATACACTATCTTTTTGATTAGGAAACTGGAGAGTTAAGATGTTCTGCAGGTCACCTCCCATTTCTATGCAAGGAGAGCTAGATAGCAGGAGGCCATAATGCCCTCCCACCCCCAAACCAGCCAGCAAGAAAACAAACAAAGGTCTAACTTTCAGACAAGGAGGCACCACTGCCTGTGTGCAAAACATCATTTCCCCATCTGAACCCAGCTCTTTTCCCTGAAAGTGTTCCTAATGATTCATCTGTTATGAAGATTAGCAAAACCATTCAGGACAATGCCCATTTTTTCCCCTTTGTGTTACAATTGACTTCCAATAGACCAAAGAGAAACCATCTATGGAAATGCTAACTCTGACAGTTGGTCCTTTTGCTCTTCTGAAACCTTAATTATAAAATGAAGATGAATATTTAGTGAAGACTTTACTGTGATTTCTTAAACTCTGATTATATTGGAATTATTGTATTAAAGGAAGACCAAAGTTCCAATCACAAAAAATTTTTAAACTGTGGCAACCACAGTAACAATAATAATATTTGAAATAATCACAAAACTATCATCTATTAACTGCTTATTAAATCAGGTAAGTCTATATCCCATTTTATCCTCAGAGCAATCACATGTGCTGGGTATTTATATCCTTATATTACAGTTGAAGAAACTGAGCTTCAGAGATGATAGGCGATATGTCCATTGTCACAAAGTTAGTAATCTGATACTGAATCCACCAGATTCTAAAGCCAATATTGTCTTAACAATACTCCTTTTATATTCTCTTCATTGTCTAATGGTATATTTGGTGATGAAATTTGTTAAATGGGCATCAGTAGGAAGGTTGACGATGTAAACGATGTGAGAATAATAAGAAATATAAAATAATAATAATAATTGCAAACATTTAATAGCTTTTTAGGTGCATTATCTCATTTGACCTTGTAAATCTGCAGTAAGGTCGGTGCCATCATCCCACCTTTTACTTAGGAGGAAGTGAATGCACCAACCTGCCGTGTAAATGCAGTTGTCATAACAAACCGAAAGCTGATGGAAATTGAAAGTAAATTCATCTCTTGGAAGGAGAGTCCACCTGATTCTAGTTTGGAAGTGCAATCTGATTTTTTCTTGCTTAATCCCAAGCTGCCAGTACGACAAATGCACAATAACCAGGTCAAGGCACACAATGTATCTAAAGGTGGGGATGCCCGATTCTCTCAAGTCCAGAGAGGCGTTAATGAGCAGTCTTGGGGCTCCAGGTCTGAGGTGGCGCTAGCCGAGGATCCGAAGCTGATGGCAGGACGTGCTGGCCACGGTGCTGCAGTGAGAGCAGAGCCGACAAGCACGGAAGCTGGGAGTCAGGGACGCGCATCCAAGCGGCATCTGCACTGGGTTTTCATATGGAGTGCCCATCTGGTTGGCATCAAGCCAGCCCATATCATTTCTTTGCGCAAAATCTGGTTATCAAATATTACGAAAATGTTTTTCTTAATTTGTTTACATTCTAATTGTTATTAACATGTTTACAATGTTTTCTGTGTGTGGGTTTTTGTGTTTTTTTTTTGGTTCAAGATCATTAATATCATTTCAATACACCACACAGTCCTGTTAAATGACTTACAGTAGTTAAATAGTGAAGCTAGAAATTAAATCCAGCCAGTCTAATTATTGCTTTTATGATACATAAACCCTCCAATACCCATTTGACCATCCTCACACTGTGAACTTTCTGTACCACTCAAACCCAACCTCACACACAAACTGCAAACACTTGAGAGTCATCATTTTTCCAAAATAGATCGTTTGCCTTCATGCCTTTGCTCATTGTGCTTTTTTCTCTAACAATTAATTGCCACTTTCTCTACTTGCCAAAATACTACTTATTTCAGGCAAAGATTTAAGTAAGAAGATGTTCACTGTCCCATTAGTTATAGTAATTATAGCAATTAGAAGTGATCTAATTATTCACCAGAAAGGAATTGGATAACACATTTCCAAATTCCCCACAAATGTTATGAAATTACTAAAATTATGTTTTCTAATATTGGGAACACACTAGAAATATACAAAAAAAAGCTTACCGTATATGCCTAAGGAAGGGCATAAAATAATGAATGCAAAAATAATATCAAAAAAAGAAAAAGATAAAATTAGGGGTGGCTACTTTAATTATTACAAATAATACACAACTGTTTTGCTTCCCTTCCTTGACCTTGTACATAATATATTTGAAGGCTCTCATTTCCAAGGGGAATATTGCACCAGGGAAAACTGCCATTGTTCCAACAAGTTAGAAGTGAAGATTGTTCTCTGGTATTTTGGATTCCTTATACCCCAGAAATAATAGGCTGAGAAAGTATAGCTGTAGGAATGGATGACTGATCCTGATTACCAAGGGAAAATTGGTTGTTGATACACTGTGGCAAGGAGAACAATATATAAGGCAAGGGATTCAATGAAGAGCTGGTCAGAACAATTGGTCCAGTGATTATGTCAATACAATAGCAATAGGACCTCTTAGGATGTGGATCTTTAGGAATTAAAGTTTAGAGACACTCACCAGAAAAAGGACTTTGACTGGTGTAAGGGCAACTACAAATTTAAATATTAGTAAAAGGCTTAATTATTCCTGTTGAGCATAAGGGAAGAGATTTCCTTCTCCCTCCAATCTCTCTTTGTATTCCGTTTAGAAAACCTGTAATTGTAAGTGCTTTCTTGGTCCTTTAAAAATGTATGTAAATTTAAGATAAAGGCTAAATGAATCTTTTGCAAATTTTACCACACAAGAAGGTCTACATTTCTTTTAGTGTACTCAAGGAAAATATTGCTCTACCTTCCAGTTTCCTAGGAAGAGATTAGAATAACTTCCAGGGGACCCCTAGCCTTAAAATGTAAATCTACCTCTGAAATATCTTGAGAATGTGTATATGATGGGTTTTATGTGCTTAACCACATAAAGAGTGAGCTCTTTTTCTGTCTTTGCAATCTCTATAGATTGCCTGTGATGCATCATATTTTAGTTTAATGCTTATTCAATAACAAAATTGTTTTTCTTTCTCTTCTACTTTGTGGAAAAGTTTTCTGGGTTGGGAAAAGATTTTGTTTTTTAATTATATTTCCCCAGCACCAGCTGAGGTGCTGTAAGAGGGGAACTGAGACCTGGAAATAGTGATGGAAAAAGGAAGCTATAGTTATCAGTAAAGACCTCATGCTAGCTGGGAAAAGAGAAAGAATAAAACAATGAATGAATATTAGATATAGTTTCTTAAGCCCCCTTTTCCCAGAGAGCATATAAGAAGAATACTGGTGGTGACTAAAACAATAAATTGCAGCATAGGTTCTAAGTGAGAATCTAAGTTGATAGCTCCTCATGGTGATATTATTGCTGATGGGACTTTATGTTATTTCCTTCCAGGATCCTGCCAGATAGATATTGTCAACAGTTTGGTATATGTCTTTCCAATCATTTTTAATAATTTTTAATAAATTGATATGTGAGAATAAATGAATACATACATATATATGAATGAAATCATATATATTTTATATGGTGTTTTGTAGCTTGTATTTTCTCTTTAAAAATGTCATGGAATTCAAACTTTCTGATCTTAAAACTTATTACAAAGTCACAGTAAACAAAATAGCATGGTACAGACATATAGATCAATGGAATCAAACAGAGTTTAGAAATCAACTCTCATGTTTATGGCCAACTGATTTTTTGACAAGGGGGCAAAGATCATTCAGTTGGGAAAGAATAGTCTCTTCAACAAATGGTGCTGTGAAAACTGGGTATCCATATACAAAGGAATGAAGGTGGACCCCTACCTCACATCATATACGAAAATCAACTCAAAATGAATCAAAGATGTAAATATAAGAACCAGAGACTCCTAGGAGAAAACATAGGGGAGCAACTTCAGGACCTTGTGTTAGGCTATGGTTTCTCAGACTTTACAAACAAAGCACATGCAACAAAAGAAAAAATAGGTAAATGAGACCTCATCAAAAGTAAAAATTTTTGCTTATCAAACGTCATCATGAAAGTAAAAAGGAAACCTATTCAATGGGAGAAAATATTTGGAAACCACATATCCAGTAAGGATTTAATATCCAGAATATATAAAGAAACCCTACAACTCAGCAACAAAAAGATAAGCTGTAGTACTAGAAAAACCCAGTATAGCTTAAATATTGAGGCATTGTACTTAACCGAGGGTTAAGAATTATATAGATGCCTTTATATTATAAAAAAAAAAATAGCAAAAGGATAATATCTGAAATTGCTGAAACTGGCTGGATTTAGCCTAGGCCTGCTATGATGATGGTCATTCTAAACAGATCTCATCCCTGTTTATGGCTACACAAAACTTAGCCTCCTCTTGCCTCAATTATTCATTAGCATCCCAAAGGTATAAAATATTAGAATTTCTGCAGTTTGGGGGGAAACATCTCCAATCTCCTGCCAGCAAGTAAATCTTCTCTTCCTTCCTAGTTTAGCTCGGTGTGTCTGTCTATTCCGCTGCACCGAGCGAATGAACCCAGATGAGGACCACCTCAGCCCCTCTTCAAAGCAACCCAATTAAAAAATGGGCAAAAAACTTGAATGGACATTTCTCCAAAGAAGAAATACAAATTTAGCCATAAAGCAAAATACTTGGTATTTATCATGCTTTTTAGAATTTTTATTGTATTTTGTCTTGTTTTTCTGCTTTCTCTTTTGGATCAATAAAGTATTATTTATTCTCTTTCCTGTAAGTATACAAAGTGTATACATTTATTTATTTTCTTTAGTGTTTATCCCAAAATAAGCAACATATTTAAACTTGTATTTTATTCACTAAGACATTAAGAAATTTAACGTTTTTCAATCCTTTATCAGTGCTCTTATTACAAGATTAGCTGAGAATTTTATTTACATATATCTATTTGTTTTTGACATTATGGATATAATATAATAATAATATTTAATATAATTTAGATTTAAATGTAATGAATAATGATTTATTTGCTGACAACATCATCTTAAATCTTGAATCTTCTTCTTTCTTGAATTCAGCTTTCATTTTGCTAGTATTTTCTTACACCAAATATTTTAGAAAAATGCTGTGAGTGTTAAATATTTTGCATCCTGACATTCCCCAATTTTAAAAAAAATATGTTTACATGTGAATGCTAGCTCAGTCATGGAATCTTTAGGAGGTCATATATAATGATCAGAGAAAATAATATTTAGGCTCTAACAGAAGCAAAACAGGTCAGCTCTCTTGAAAAAAAGTAATTCAAAATAGGATGATCACACTTTGTTTTCAGCCTTTTCCATTGAAAATCCAGGTATCATCCTTAATTTACCCACGTATTTTAGCTTTTAAATCTATTCAAGCTGTCTGAACTCTATTTCCCCAAAGCATCTAGAAATCATCCACTTTTCTCTCACTATGCTGGCAACATCTTACATTCATGTCCCTAAAACCAATTCTGAAAATAGAAAATAAAAGCAATTCTCTTATAATCCACGATGCGCGCACGTGTGTGTGTGGTGTGCCTTTGGCATTATTCCACCAAAAGAAAACAGGGCTAGAGAGTATGAAGAACTTGCCAAAGTTCCTGAACCCCAATATCACATACTCAGTCAAAAACAAGGCTTCCGAAACCACAACACACCCTCTTGTACTTTCATAATTCTATTTATACTTTGCTGTTAATTTCAGATTTGTTTACAGTATTTTAAACACTTTCAGATACTTTGATCTTGCTATTCATGACCAATCAACAAAGCAACCTCCCCTGCCTTGCTCGGGTCGGCTCTGCACGGAGGCTCAGGAAATCATCGTATTCATGTAGTAAGAAGACCTCTGCTCTGCATCCCACTAGGTATGTCCCTTAATGTTTCTGCTACTCAATTTTTCATTTCTTCATCTGTCAAAAAAGGGAAAAATGACCACTTATCCAGATTTACATCTTAGAGTCTCTACTTTTGTAGTAAACCAAGGTAAAGAAAGTAACGAAAGCTAAAGTAAGTGAAAAAATGAATTATAAATTGCAAAATGAGATGATATTCCATCTGACATGAGTACCTCCCTGTATCAACCTCTCTAATATTTTAAAACACAGTTAAAATTATACTTCCTCAGAGAATTTTCTTTAATTTTAAGTTTTCTCCATGTTTCTCTTTTACATAGCACTTTTCAAAAAACTTTTTTAAAATTGAAGTTTATCATTCCTACATGAATCTCCCTCCATATACTATACACTTACTGCTTATGAATGTTCACATGGTGCCCTTTATACATCCTACATGGTATTTATCAAAGGTTATAATAATACATTTATTTGAATACAAACCATATGAGAGAATGAAGCTGCCTATATGTTTCAAGAATGCACATGTAATCACTTGGGTTCCAGGGACATACTCATTTTTCAGTAAACATTCCTGAAAGAAATAATAAAAATGTGAAGTGGGATAATGATGATGATTTTGATTATAATCATCACAATCCTTACTCTGTTCCCAGACTTTGATGGCTTAATCTAACATTTTTCTTTTGCCTTAGTTTATGATTTTAATTTATTATTTTCATGCCTGTCTAACCTGCCTCTACAATTAGATTTTTAATCCATTGTTGGTAGGGACTATATTTGTTCAATGTTGTGCCTTCAACACTAACTAAATACCTGCAATGTAAGTAGGTGCTCAGTAACAGTTTATTGGTTGAGGGGGAAAAATCGTTTTTTCAAGAAGCACCTATGCTGTCTGTGAATAGATAGTTTGGGTCTTACTTACTCATCCAAACGACAAATTTTCCTGAAATCATTTTCCTGAAGGAATATACATTTTTAAACAAAAGGAAATAATTTAGAGAAACCAGGCATACATACTCTTTTTCTTTTTTAAGATTAATTTATTTATCCCGCTCCCATTGTTTTTGTGCTCACTGTCTGCTCTCTCTGTTCTTCTGTGTCTGCTTGTCTTCTCTTTAGGCAGCACCAGGAACCGATCCTAGGACCTTCCGGAGTGGGAAAGAGTAGCTCAATCTCTTGAGCCACCTCAGCTCCCTGGTCTGCTGCGTCTCTTATTGTCTCTCCTTTGTGTCTCTTTTTGTTGTGTCATATTGCTGTGCCAGCACTCCTGCACCGGCCAGCTTGCCTTTTTACCAGGAGGCCCCAGGAATTGAACCCTGGACCTCCTATATGGTAGACAGGAGCCCAATTGCTTGAGCCACATCTGTTTCCTTGTACTCTTATGTAAGAAAGTGATCCAACTATGATTCAAAATCCAGAGAATTAAAATTCTTTTAATCCAGAGGAATAAAAGAAATTTTGATACATTTCACTAATTTTTTAAAAAATGCATGGGGCAAAAAATATAAATAAAATCAAAAGATACCTGACAAACTTGAACAAAATATTTGCGATATATCACAAAGACAAAGGGATAACATACTTAATATATAAATGTCTTAAACATTGAGGAACAAAGGACCAGAAATCTATTGGAAAAACTGGAAAAGAACAGTTTTTCAAAAGAACCAATATAAAATAGATCTAAAATATGAATAAAATATTTAAATTCATATAATTATGGAACTACAAATTAACAGTTATTGACAATTTTTTTCTCAACTCTCATGCAAAAATTAAAAACTATGAGAAAACATTCTGTTGGCAAAGTTGTGGAGAAACAGGCACTTTCATACATTGGGTTCTTTGGGAAAACAAATTGGTACAATCCTTCTGGAGGGTAATTTGGCAGCACTTAATAAAACTATATATGCCCTGACCTCTTGACTTAGCAATCTGATTTTTAAGAATTTACTCTGTAACATTAGAGAACATAGTGGTAGAAAAAATTATTTAAAGTGGTAATAAAGAGCAAACATATATGTATAAGATTATTAATTGCAGCAGTGTTTGTAATTGCAAAATATTGGAAATAATGAAATACCCATACATAAGAGAGTGGTTGAATGAACTATAGTACATCTGTAGAATGGAGTTCTATGCTGCTATTAAAAAAAGATTGAAGATAATTTCTATGAACTGATATGATATGATTTTCACTACATACTGTCAAATGGAAAGCAGGTAGAAAATGTTATCTATAATATAATACTCTTCATGTATAAAATAAGGGAATATAAGAACAGGTTCTTGTACTTGCTCATTTGTGCAGAAGAAATACAGGAAATATAATCCAGAAACTAAAGAGATCAATCACGTACAGGAGTGGGTGAGAAAGGAGCGGGAAGATAAAGGAATGGAATGGCATATGAGGGATGAGGGGGACACATCTCTGAGCACACTCTTTTGCTTAGCTCTGATTCTTAGAATCATGGCTATGTTTCAAATATCTATAAACTAAATATTGAATTATAGTCAACCAGAATATGGGAGGAGGACAAAAATTGAATGCAAAGAATAATAAATTAAGTGAACTCTACTACAAGTGAATACCATAACCACACTGAAGGGGTGGTATGAAAAAATAAACTAACATAAGTAATTTTGGGAAATAATATTTGATTGCATACTATAAGGCTAATAAAAGAACTGTGCACAAATACTGTACTGTAGTTCGTCTTTTTTTTTCCTCACAGGGGTATGGGTTAACAATTCTGAACTTACATTAGAATTGAACCAATAATTTTATGTGCAATGGATAATAAGAACCAGGTTTCTCACTATTAGAGAAAAAGTTATGAATAACTAAAGTAGAAGTCAAGATTGAACCCTGTGGTGTTAGACTGGCATTGGAGATTTCTGTATGAACTCATGGGTTTAATGTATATGCAGATGGATAGATTCAGAAATAAATATAGATGTGCATTTGTTTGTGTGTTTGTTAATATGCATACATATATTTTCCAATGCTGTGCTAAGAGGGCCTGGAAGCAGTGAAATCCCAGGAGCAACACATACTTTTAGCACCCAAATCATGGTTTCTAAGAACCAGTCTCCCATCAGAGGAACTAGGACTTCTTAGAGAAATGAGTAATTGTAGGTCTGGGGCAGGGGAAATACAAGATGAGTCATGAATATCTTATGGTCCCAGATATAAAAGATGTGCTCAATAAATGACAGAGGCATATCAAGAGGATATGGTAAGAAGAGGACCTAAATGTTGGATTGAAGACTCAACATTAGTTAAAATGTCAGTTCTCCCCAAATTGATCTATAGCTTCATTGCAAAGCCTATCAAAATCCCAGCAAAGATTTTGAAGACATAGATGAACTTATTGGAAATTTATATGGAAAAGCATAGTCCCTAGAATTGACAAAACAACCTTAAAGTGGGAGGAATTACTATACTAAATAGTGTAAGATATGATACACATTTAGATCAATACAACCAAATAGAGAGAACAGATATAGCCCCACACAAATATGCTGAACTGAGCTTTGACACAAGTGCAAAACTAAATCTCATCAAAATGTAAAATTTTGCTTTGTGAAAGATTTTCTAAGAGGATGGAAAAACAAGCTATAGACTGGAGAAACTATTTGCAAACCACATTTCTGACAAAGGTCTTGTATCTAGAATATAGAAAGAACTGTCAAAATACAAGAGTGTGAAAAAATAAATTAGAAAGTTGGCAAACACTATGAACTTACATTTCACCAAAGAGAATATACAGATGGTAAATAAACACATGATAAGGTGTTCAACAGCATTGGCTATTAGGGAGATGCAAATTGGTACCACAAGGAGATATCACTACTCATCTATCAGAACGGCTGATATAAAAAATAATGACAACACAAAAGATAGCGATAACATGAAAAAAAGTGGATCATTCACATATTGCTGACAGGAGTGTAAAATGGTATAGACACAATGGAAACCAGTTTGACAGTATCTTATAAAACTGAACATGCAATTACCCCATGACCTAGCGGTTGTACTCCTGTGCATTTATTTATCCCAGAGAAACGAAAACTTAAGTTCACATCAAAAACTGCACAGAAATGTTCACAGCAACATTATTAATAATAGCCCAGAACAATTAAACAGTCTGTGGTACGTACATACATAACATGCAGTGATAAAATGGAGTGGGCTGGTGTTGGTATGCATTTAAAATGGCAACCACCTCAAAATGGCGGATCCAATGACTCAGCATTGCGGCCTCCTCCCCCCTGCCCCTGTATTCTCCCAATATTACCTTATTAGTACATAAGCGGCCTGCGAGCCTTGTGGGTACCACCCACCTCCCCTGCCAGGAAGCCCTTTACCCAGCAACAGCTGACTATAGCCAATCATCACACAGACGCTGCCTCCAACCAATCAGCGGGCTACACGGTAGCCCTAAACCCTATAAATTGTACTGCACTTCCCTAATAAAGTAGACCTGCGCCACCAGCCTCGTCTCC
>JAQZBX010030271.1:0-26890 GCA_029593785.1 Cabassous unicinctus | reverse complement strand
GTATTAGTTTCCATTTACTACTGTAACAAATTACCACAAACGCAGTGGCTTAAAACGCTGCAGATTTATTATCTTACCGTTCTCTGTGTCTACTCTGGGCTGAAACCAAGGTGTTGGCAGGGCCGTGGACCTTTCTGGGGGCTCTGGGAGAATCTGTTTTACTGCTTTTTCCATAGAAGCAGGGGAAGCCTGGACTCAGACAGACACAGGGAGAAGGGCCTGTGAACGGGGAGGCAGAAACTGGAGCCAAGCTAGAGAGGGGAAGGCAGGGTTCTCTACAGACCTCAGGGGCCCAGAGCCCTGCTGACACCTTGCGCTCAGACTTCTGGTCTCCAGGAGTGTGGGACAAACCTCTGTTGTCTTAAGCCACCCGGTTTGTGGTGATCTGCTGTGGCCGCCCTAGGAAACTAAGACACCAAGTGACACGACATATTTACAGGCTTCAGGGATTGGAAATGGGCATATCTGGCAGGGGCAGGCATTATTCTCCCTACCACACTTCTCAATGAATGTGTGTTAAATAACGGAAAAAACTCTTTAGAGGCTGGAAAGCAGCACCTTATTGACCACTGGAACTGACTTGATTAGGCTACTATTGCTTCTCTCTGGGGAGTAAAGAAAATAAAAGTTAAAAATTCCCTAGGAAGAGGCTAGGATGTGCCTACGTCTTCCATGGCACATGGAATTCAGCTTGGTCACAACTCTGAAATCAGAGGGCAGTGCCCAAGCCTGGATATGGTTTCCAAAATGCCCATTTATAGCAGACACATTCAGGGAAAGGACTGTTTAGGGCTGGGGTTTTGTAGGACTCTATCTTGTTTGGCCTCAAGTATATTGTGTTAGAATGGGTCTATCCAGAATTAGTTTTCCAGTCTCCTGGGAGATGCACCAGGATGGGGGTGGGAATGCAAGATGAAGGCACTCAGAGGCTGTTCCCTTAAAGGGCTCTGTCTTTTGGAAGCTTTTGGGGTTTGCGCAGGTGGTGAAGTCCACAGAGCGGTGGTTAGAGGATGGATCTGGGGCTGGGCTGCACCCGCCACCATCACTCACTAGCCATGGGAGCTTGGGCAAGTTTACTCAACTTCTCTGCCTCGGTTCCCCCGTCTGTAAAACGGAGATCCTAACAGCATGCCCCTACAGGGCTGGTGTAGAGTTAGTATATGCAGAGCACGTAGAATAGCACCTGGCACATGGTAAGTGTTTGCTAACGTGACCGTTAGAGGAGCCCTACTTCACTGACAATGAAAAGAGTTGTCTGAGGGCAGGTGGTTTATGAGTAATTTTATTCTTTCAAACAATCTCCTTTAAGGTTGTTGTTATGTTGTTTTAAAAGTATCTACCCCATTCTAATGCTTGAGGAGCAAGGCTAATCATACCATTCTACCTTCTGGGTTCGAAGGACACGCTAATGTACCCTCAGGGTAAAAACAGCCCCACAGAATATCTGATGCCGGGGCTCAGGGGCTACTCAAAAGGGAGTTCACATCATAATCTAAGAGTGGGGTCAGTCTCCTAGATTGCCAGACACCAGTGGGGGGCAGATGGTCCATCTGGTGAGGCAGGCAAAGAGTCTGAACGTGGGACCAGAAGACCTGAGCTGGCTTTTTGGCCTGGCTCTGCCGCTTTCTAGATGTGTGACTTGGGCAAGCCACTTAAGGCCGTGGACTTGGCTTCCGTATCTGTAAACGGGGGTAGTAATTCCAGTCTACTGCAAAGCATTTGTGGTCCAGATGAGAAATGAACGTGAAGGGCTTTCACAATGGTAAGTCTACACACACATTAAACATCAATATTCCGAGCATTCTGGAAAGGCCTGTTTTCTCTATACCCTCTACTCACTCCGCATTCCCATTGTCTCCCTGGGCTCGAGCCTGTTTTTTTAAGTTAAAAATTTTGATTTCTACTGATATAAAAATACATTTGCTGTATGGGACACTTCATCTTAGGGGTTATATTAAAGGGGATATTTTGGAGGGAGTTTAGGGGAATAAGCAGGGATATATTGGGCATAAGAAATAGCTATTAAAAGCAGGCAAGTAAAGAATTTTACTAATTAGTTGGTCTGGGGCTGGCCTTTGTTAAATAGCAAAAGCAAACTGAGGTGTTGTGGCCTAAGAAACCGCTTAGTAATTCTGCGAATCACAAGCAGCAGATGGCAGAGTGACCTTTGTTCTCATACAGACCTGGATTCAAATTCTGGCTGTGCAGGTTACTTAGTCCCTCAGAGGTGCAGTTTCCTTGTCAATAAAATGGGGTCAAGAACACCAGTATCCCAGGGTTGTGGTGAGGATCAAATGAATCGAGGTCGGCAGTGGCCGTGCAAGAGAGCCTTACCAGGAATTTCCGTTTCTGTTTCCAATGGCTGCCTTGGGCATTGGTGGCCACGTGGGCTTCAGTGACGGTTTTGATGAGCTCCCATTCCTCGTCGGTGGGCTCCGGCTTGTGCCCGATGGATTTCTGCAGCTCTTCTCGCCGTCTCTTCTCTCGGTTCTCCTCTATCAGCTTCCGCTTTGCCAGACGCTTGCTGTCATCCAGCACCACTGCGAGGGGGAGAAAGATGAGACAAAACACACCAATATTCCCAAGACACGTGGCAGATCGCACGTGGCACAGCCTCTGCTGTGGGGACCACCGCCTCGCAGATGGCTCAGTGGCTCCTGTGGGGTGTGGAATCACACTGGGGCACGGTCTCCCATTGACAGTAAACTGCCCTTGACTAGCCCTTGACCCACACGGAGCCCCAGTGCCAACCTCCCAAAGCCTACTTGACCAAACAAAGCCCTGCAGGGACTTGGGCACTGGGCATTCCGACTCCACGGAAGGTGGCTCTAAAGAGTGAAGCAGAGAGAAGTAAAACCCACCAGCCACGGGATGACCAACGAATGTGTCTGGTCATCATCTGAATTCACTCTCAGGGGTGCTGCTCCTTCTCTCCCCTGCAAATGGCTCTTAGTAAGGAGAGTTTCAGGTTAAACGAAAGTTCTGGAGTGGTAAGTGGAAGGCTCACGAGCCACTCCACAGAGGAAAAGGACCCCGACTCTTCGTGGTTCCATCATGGGCTAATTTGAATGTGACTGGGTCTGTCTTGGGCTTCACAGGTTTTCACCTGCATTACTCGCTCCCTTGTCAACCCTTAATTGGTGGGTGCTTGAAGAGTCCAGGCTTTGGAATCTAGAAGGACTTGGGTATAATCCTGACACTTGCAAGTTCTAGCTGTGTGACCTCTGGTGAGTTAGGTGCTCGAAGTTTTCATTTCTTCATGTATAAAATGGGATCAATAATACCTACTTCATTGGGTATTGAATGTAATAATGCATATGTTGTACCCAGAGCACAAGTGCTCTGTGACGGCAGCCCTGATATTTTATCATTAATGCAAAAGGGAAATTAGAATGGTAGGTAATAAGAAACCTACACTTTTATGGTTCCTATCTAAAATAAACCATTTTGCCAGACTTTTAGTAACTATCGGGTGAATGGAAAGGGTCATGTTTTATCCCACGGAGTCAGAGTATTCTAGAACTGGAAGGGACTTTACATATTATCTAGTCCAAGTCTCTCCTTTCACAGGGGAGAAAGTTGATTCAGAGAGGCTGTGGCTTGCCCAAGGTCACACAGCAAGTTCATGGCAGAGCCAATGCCCGACCCAGGACTCCTGACTCCAGTTCTACACCACCCAGTGGAGTCACTGTCTTAGGCCTATTTCCTTACAAAGGTGTGACCTAGAAGGAAAGGGAAAAAGTAGGCATGGCAGGGGGAGGAGAACCAAGGTGCCCAGCTAATCCTCAAATGCAGTGGTTCAACCCCGGATCATCTAGGTTTGATCGGAAGTTTACAAATGTGAGAAGTATGAATCAACTCTGTTAAGTCATCTTGATTTACGTATTAAAGGGAGATGAGGAAGGGGTAAAAATAATACCCATAGCTCCCGTTTTTCCATGCTTCCAGCATTCCAGTGATGCACTTGACATGAAAACAACCTGAAAACAACCCCATGAGGCAGGTGATAATGCCACAGGTGAACCCGAGGCTCAGTTCAGAGGGCCACACAGCTAGTACATGGGTAGATCTCAGACTTGAACTGAAGTTTTGCTGGTTACATCGTTTGAGCTCTTCTAATGCCTCACAAGCAAGCCAGGTGCATCCAAAATTTATTTCCTCAGAGACTAGATTATCAAGGAATTTTTAAATCTCATGAACACTCATGTCTTTACCTTCTCAATAAAACGATGAAATGGCTACTTCATAGCAACAGTTCACTATAGTGGCAGCTCCAAGCAGTTGGTTCTAGGTCAATCATTTTCACATATTCTTATCAGGAATATTGTTGACCAGGACTAGAAGTCTTCAAGCATCCAAGAAGTAGGGATTAACCCCAGGATCCTAGACTAACACCCTAATCTTTCCTTTTGAAAGCTTTCCTGTATGAACCAAGATATTCCACAGATTCCTTGTTCTTGTTGAGAGAATCCTATTTATCCCAACAATGTGAGCCACGATTATTTCATCAGGAAAAATCCTCATTGCATTTCCTTCCCTTCCTCCCTCCCTCCTCCCTTATCCCCCTCTCTCTATTTCTTTCTCTTTCATTTTCTTTCTTTTCTCTATCTCTCTTTTTCCCCTTTCATCTCTTTGTTTTTATATAAAAGTTGTAATCCCTCATTGATATGCTAAAAATTTATGCCAGTAGAAATCATTAACACTGATGTCTGGCAAAAGGGAGGCCACACATTCTGAATGTCATGATGATGATGATGATGATGATGATGATTTTTTGAGGTACTCAGGGCCGGGGACTGAACCTGGGACCTCGGATGTGGGAAGCTGGCACTCAACCACTGAGCCACATCGGCTCCCCTGAGTTGGTTATCTCATTTTTTTTTGTTGTTGCTGTTTTTTTCCAGGAGGTACTGGGAACTGAACCTGGGACCTCCCATGTGAGAAGCAGGTACTCAACCGCTTGAGCCACATCTGCTCCCCGATTATTATTTTAATTATTAGACTAATTGCAGTGACTGGTGTAAATCTCCTTGCACAGGGTGAGAGGAAGAGACACCAAGGGTTAATCTCACTACCATATGCTACGGCACTTTGAAAACTGGGAAGGACTAATTCAGCTTGGAATATCTTTACGGCTAAAAATATAGCAAACAGCCAACTGCAGATGACTCATGCAATAGCACTCAACTTCTCATTCTTTAGAAATTTCTGAACACAGTGTTTTCTGCCAGTGTGCCCCGTCTCCAAAAATGTCCATAAAATGAGTTCCTGTCTCTGTTTCTGAAAATTAAGACCAGTCCATGAGTCTCTCACCACATGAAGCGTGTGTGTAAAAATTATACCTTATCAAGGTGAATGGGCAGGATCGCTCGTTTGCAGTCTCTGCTGCAAGGGGAGAGCAGCTTACAACCAGTCCTGCAAACGTGAGAGGGTTAACTTAACCGCTTTCCCTCACCCATCATCTGGGTACTTGGAGAGTTAGGAGTTGACAAGGCAGGGAAAATAAAGGAGTTCTGCGGGATGAAAACCACCCAGCGACGGCTCCTGCCTCCACTTCAGGGCAAGCCTGGGAGGGGGGAGTGAGTGATCTGTGGGAAAGCAACGTAGCTCCCCTCTGCCCACATGTATCCTGCTTTCTACTCTGCCCGGGTGATTTCCTTGAACCAAACCCTTCGCCAATCAACACTCCTTGAATAAGAAGCAAATGAAGATCTACTTACAATCTGTTGCCATGCCGACGTAGATGCATTTTTTAAAGCGGCATTCCTGACACTGATTTCGCGTGACTTTGTCTATGACGCATTTTCCTTCATATTTACAGGAATAGGATGGATGGAGATTTTTCTGAATGGTTCTTCTAAAGAAACCCTATAGGAAAAAGAAAGACCCAAAATAACAGTTTCATATTTTCTAGAAATGAATGACTCTAGAATTTTGTTTGCACATAACTTTGAGAGGAATTGTTTTGGGCCTTACCTGTATATGAGCCTCTAGCTTTATCTATTCAAATATAGGACATTTGGTCCAAAAGGAATCTAAAGAAATTCTAAATCTGAGTTGAAGGGGCTGTCATACGACAGCTTTTGGCATTTATTCAAAGAAAAGAGGCTAATGTGATACTCTAGTGCTTGCTTTTGTTTTTTTCTCAACCTGAATAATATAGATAAATTACATTCTTTCATTTCATATGGTCCCATAATTACATTGCTAAGTTAAGTTATGAAAAAGTTTGCTACTTTATACTGGGGAAAAAAAGAGCTTGGTATTCTTGATACTTTATTAATTAATAATTTAATCATTTAATTAAACAGATGAATTAACTATCTTTAGAGATTTAATTCAATCCTTGTGTTTTTTTTAAAGATTAATTTATTTATTTCTCCCCCCATCCCTCATTTGTGCTTGCTGTGTCTGTTTGTTGTGTGCTCGTCCTCCCCTTAGGAGGCACTGGAATCAAGCCAGGGACATCTCATGTGGGAAGGAGGTGCCCAATTGCTTGAGTCACCTCTGCTCCCCGCCTTGCTGTGTCTCTCATTGTGTTTTCCTCCTTGTGCCTCTTTGTTGCATCATCTTGTTGCATCAGCTTGCTGCGCCAGCCCATTGCATCAGCTCGCTGCCTTGCTCGTCCTCTCCAGGAGGTCTCTGGGACCTCCCATGTGGTAGGTGGGAGCTCAATCACTTGAGCCATATCTGCTTCCCTCAATCCTTGTTTTTGCCTTGAGATGGCTATGACCAGCTCAAAAAATCCTTCAAACAATAGTATTCTGGAGAGTCCCACTGTAAAGGTCTCTGAGGACACTACTGAATTCCAGACTTAGGAGAATTATACAACATTCTCAAGGGTGTGTTATTCTAGAATCTTTCCGGGGACATGATCCTCACATCTTGGCAACTGTATTTCTGCACTGTAGGAACTCATTATGCAGCTAGCACTTATTGTGAGGGGCACCTTGCAAAGTGCTGTAGATGCGCTTCCCCACAACCTCAGAGGGCAGGTACATGCCACACCTCCACGGTACGGATTGAAAAACTAAGACTCACATAGGTTAAATCACTGGTCCAAGATCACAAGGCAAGTACATGCTGGAACTCAGCCTGGAATCTAGCAGTCGTACTCCAAATCTTATTTACTTAACTGATTAAATGCTGTAAACCTAAGCCAAGTTTACAGTAGTATTTAAATGTTTAAGATGAACACATAATAAATAGTACCCTCCCATCTACCCCTCAAAAAAACTTAGTTCTATCTGCTTCAGTAGAGGAGCAAGGCAAAACAAGATTTAAAGGGTGTTCTTTATTAAAGCTTAAAAGGGGTCTCTAACTTTGTCAGAGAAATGGTGGGACTGAAATACCATTTGACCTAGATTAAGCCCAAATTTTAACTACCTTGTTTGATTTTCCTTGACATTGCTCATGTATATACATACACACACTTGCATATTCCTCACACAGATACACTAAAGAGCTCTTCCTTATAATTAAAAGGTCAAAGGTAGGATTTCATCTTGGGCAAAGCAAAAGAAAATGGAAAAACGCCAGCCATTATGGAAGTTAATGGACCTGATTGCGGGCACATGTGCAAATTTCTTACCGTTTCCATTGTTGAATTTCTAACACAAAACTGCCATATTATATTTGGGTGCTGCATACTTAAAAACTTGAATCCATTAATTTGAATGATGTTGATGCATGAAATCACATATGGTGCAGATGTCTGAGATGTTGGCAGTATTTCCCTGGGTTACTCAGGGTGTCAAGGCCTGCCAAATCATGAAGGTCAGGGCATGCCTCAAGAGCGAAAAACCAGCTTCCCTGTGAACCTTCCCATTTACCTCCATTGCCCTCTGTCCAATCCACTTTCAAAGGTTACCCTTGCCTGGAGGGTAACAGAAACCCAGAGATTCCTGGCAAGATGAATGCCAAGAAGAGGAGTGGGGAGGGTAGCATGCCTCCTTCTGGAGGAAGCAAAGCTTTCCTAGAGGTGGCAAACCAAAGTCCAAGATAGCCAACGAGAACGTTGACTGCTGCTGTAAGGAGAGGAAAGGCTACCCCAGCTGAAGTTGGGCAGATCCTTTCCTCACTCACGCTGTTACTGACTCATAATCCTTGGGTGGCGAGCACACAGATGGGTCAGAAAACACGAAAGAGAGAATGAGGTACGGCACGCCGGACTTAAGGGTGACACCCATTAGGCCAAAAAGGCTTCTCTATGCACTTTTTAATGGAATGAATAAGAAAATGAATTTGCTCATTTCAAAAGAAGAGTTGAGGTAGCTAGCGCTGCTCTGCATAGTGTCATCTTTTCTGTGTCCTTCCTCCAGTGACTTTTACTGGGTACTTCATGGACCAAATCCCTTTTAAGATTTTGGTCTCCCCTAAGCCACAATGAAAGCATATTTTACACATGAACAATTTCATTTAAGTGTATAAATATGCTAGGTCTGTAATTTTTAAAGTGTGACAAAATTCAACTCCTGGAAGTGAACATTAATCGAAGACATTTAAAATGTCAATTTATAAAAAAGAAAATCCTTTTAGAGGTGAATTCACAGGCTCTATTAGCTGGCAAAAGAGATGTCCCAGGGAATGATTAAGGATATATTATATTTCACTGGCTAGATTTTGGAACTGGACCCATATCTTAGGTGGTTCGAGAAGCTGCACTAGTCGGTGTGATAAGGAGCTAGTTCAACATATGGGTAGTTGTTAAAACGCTTTTAAAAGTGGGAAAGGATCAACAGTCTTCCCATAAAACATGCATGAACATCACATATCACAGCAGAGAAAACATCTCCAAAAGAGTTTCACTGCCTTTAGGACAAACGTGATTCTTCTCATACACATGAAAAGTGTGGGGTAGAAATATGTTTGAATTCAGTTTTGAATAAACAATATGGGAAGCATAGCCTTTTGCATCTTTGGCCACTGTTATAAACTGTGTTTCCTTTGAAAAAAATCTCTCGTATTTTCCCAATGTTCATTGTCATCATGGTAAATGAGTCTGCGTAGCCAACTTAGGAAAGATCCTTTCTTGTTTTACGATGGAGCGACTGGTTTAGAAGCAGGATTCTGGTCTGAGAGGAAGGCACAGGAGCTGAGAAATCTCCCTTTGTGTTACCTGAGTTGTTTTAGGAAAGCCGCAGCTGCACCTGGCCCCAACGTGCTGTGTGATCTCGCTTCTAGAGAAAGGCGGCTCGTAGGTTTCTTGATCATCACGGAACATATGTGACATAGGGACATGGGTAATAGGCTTGATTCTCCCCTTGATTAAGTCAATTGCCAATAATGCATTAAGTCCTCTGTAAGGCATATTCAATCGTAGAGTCACATTGGGGCTAAGTATTAAATGGAATTTTCATTAGAGTGCCTCCCAGAATTCAAAATTTACCATCAGAAATGGATTTAAAAAGAATCTCAATGCTGCATAATCAGGCAGGTGAAGCCTTATGAATTGGGGCTAATTTAGAAAAAAGGGCAGCTTGTATTACTGAGCTTTTGGAACGAGAGAATGTATCTACAGTAATGCAATTTTATTACTTTCAAATCAAGCCAATAAAAATGTCCTTTCAAGAGATGTTCTGTGTGTCCTAATTAATAAATAGCCAAGATTTATTTGTAATTAACTCCATTAAACTCTTTAAAAGACTTTTTTTTTTCCATAGATGTAATGGCAACCCTGACACCTGTCTTTGAAAAAGCATTTCCAATTCCAGATCAATGGGTCTGGGGGAACGAGAACACATTGCACCCATATTCCAAGCACCAGCTTGTGGACAGAAGGCCACGGGGACCTTAAGGCTCACCTCTTCCTAACGGATTATCATCGCAACATTTCTAGCAGGCGTTTGCTAAGTGTTTCCTAATTTCATGCACAAAATGTAAGGAATTTGCATAGAAAGCCATTTCTGAACTGGGGCAAACATGATGATTTTTGGTGTTTGGGTTCAAGGGAAGGAGGAAAAGGGATGCCTGGAGAACAGGCAGTGGAAGAGGTAAGGGAGGGAGAGGGGGGAGGAAAGATGGAATTGTTTATTAACTTTAATACAATTTTTGCGTAAGGGTTTGGGGTTTAAGTCTTGTGATACTTTAGTTTAAAATACAGCAAGGAAAAAAAGGAAAAAAATTCCCATCCTGACTTTAAATACTTACTCATTTATAAAACATTAGCTGAATGCTGGGATGCGCACTGGGCTTGGCTTTATTTACCTTTATAACACTTTATTATCTAGGCTAAGTCGTTGGGCCAAAAGTTATTTTGCCAGAAAGCTCATCTTAATTTTGACGATGCAGATGATAAATAGGCAAATTTAAACTCACTTTCGGGAAATGAACTGACTGATGATCACTCGTATACTCTTGTCAAGTATCTCCTGAAGATGGGTCTGTAGAACATAAAATTAGCTGATGGATGACCAGAATTTACTCACTGACTGCAGGCTGTGTGGAAAGCCCATTTGGGTAATTTCAGAGCATAAGTGGGTCCAAGTAGTCTCAAGGATATTCCCTAATGGAACTCTTAAAAGTGAGCATGTTCATTCAGATTAACAGTGAAGAAAAAAAAAAAAGCAAACTCTGTCTCCTCAAACACTGTAGATGAAACAGGAGAAGAAACAATTATTTCTTGGGATGATAACATAACCTATCTACATATTTTAAGCACAAAGTGAGAGTTCTATTAATTTTTTCATTTTATTATTTTCTTTCTGTTTTAAAAATAATCAGCGGTAAAGAAACCAGATACTGATCAGATTCTTGCAAAACTTCTTTTAGTTATTTTTGATTGGGGAAAAAAAATCACTTCAAACATGAAGAGCGAAACTGGATAGCGGGATGATGGTGGGCCATGAATGTTGGGATTTGGTCAGAATTTGACCTTAAAGGTCACATTGTATTCTTGGAGAGCCCTGGGAGGGTAGCTGAGCTGAGCTGAGCACAGGGTCCCGGGACATTTACCTTGCAGCCTTCACATGTGATGCAGCGGTAGTGATACCCCGTGGCTTTGTCACCACATACTACACATAGCTCGTCCTTGTCTAAGTAACTGGGTATGTACCCTGTGAAGGAGGAAAAAAGACAATTGTGAAAAAACAATGGCATGTTCAAGTCAAGGACACACCATAGCTCAGGTCATGAGGCCAGACTCAAAACTGGTTTGCCAAGAGCAGACAACAGAAGAGACTTATGAAACCAAACAATAAGGACCTTACACTTCGAGAGTTACCGTCAGTCCCAGGATTTTAGGATGCCTTAGAAATACGCACTCTTGTGGTGCAGGTGGGAGAGGAATGGGAATGCTGCCACAACCAATGAAACACCAAGAGAGGCCAGGATTCCAGATCCCGGAAGTGGTCTGAATTCCTGATAATCTCTTCCACAAGGCTTATTTCAGAACTTGTTCTTAGAAGACTTGATCCACTTTGGAGTCAAGGCGCCATTTAATACACTCAGAAAACTTTATAACTGGAAGGGTCCTGGGAGATCCAGTACTTTTGAGGTGAGGAAACATCTGCTTTCCCCAGGGTCACACTAGAAATTCATAGCAGAGACAAAAACCCAGGTTTCCTAACTTCTAGTCCACCAGTGTAAGTTATGCTTGTCTTTTTCTAAAAATAGAGAATTGACTTTAAGTAGAATGAATAGGGTCACCTAAAAAGTTAGGTAAACTTGTGAAATTAGGAAACATAACAACATTGGGTAATGTGAAATAAGAGTTCTATTTTTTAAGAAAACAATAAATCCAAACATCATAACTCTCTTCATTAGTTTGTTATAAGTTTATTAGCTTAACTTCCTTGACCTAGGAAGCAAAAGCAAAACAGAATTAGCTTACTTCCCACCGGCTTTGCCTTTTTGCATTCACTTGTTGATGGTGTCCACACTCAAAAAATTGACTCAGAAGGGCAAATTCAGTTTCACAGGTGTCAACAGTTTACTGCAGATGCATAGAGTTTAGATAAGACCAAAAATCAAAAGAAGGCATGATTTGATCAGATGTGAAGAAGGGAGAGGCTGAGAAATCAAAATCATCCTCTCTCTTCCTGAGCATCCTTTCTCTTCATTGACTCAGCACTTGACCATTACTGGTTTCAATGAAATTAGCCAGGTTGAAATGAGAGTTGACTTACTGTATGTTTTACTTTGACATTTCATAGATCTTTTTATTAAACTAGGTCACCGAGGGATTACTTTTCAGAAAAAAAGCCATAAAGAAAACAGAAGAAAATGAATCGCTTCCACAGTTTCTTAGAAATTACTTTGCTTAGACTTATTTAAGAAAACTGTTTTCTTGGGTGGGAGATAAATAAATGATTTAAAGTGAGATTTGGTAATGAACAGGATTATCTTTTTAAAGATCACAGCTTTTCTTAGTTTACTTTTGCACCTGCAACTCATGATTCATCTGCTGAGTTCATTTCAAGGGTTTCAAAACATTTTTAAAAAGCTAATTCGGAGAGGGATCTGAGCATAAGAAAAAGCAAAACGTAATGGTTTGTGTGTTCATTCAATCATTTCTTCGATTCATGCTTTTAGCAAACAATTATTTCAGAGCTATTATGTGCCTAGCACTATGCTAGGTGCTGAGAATATTGAAATGAGTATGGCATGCTTTCTTCCTTTGAGAAGTATTATGTATAAGGAACTGAGTTCTGTTTCTCCAGTCCTGGTCACTCCTCAATGAGAGAAAGAAGGGAAAGTGAAGCAGGTAACATGAAAAGATGCTTAACATCATTAGTCATTAGGGAAATGCAAATCAAAACCACAATGTAATGCTACTTCACACCCACTAGATTGGCTATAATGAAAAAAAAACAGCAACAGTCAATAATAAATGTTGGTTAGAATGTGGAGAAATTGGCACCCTCGTACATTGCTGGTGGGAGTGTAAAATTGTTCAACTGCCTTGGAAAACACTTTGGCAGTTCCTCAGCGTAAGCACAGAGTTACCATATGATCCAGTGATACCACGCCTAGGTATATACCCAAGGGAATTGAAAACACATGTCCACACGAAAACTTGTATATGAGTATTCATAGCAGCATTATTAATAATAGCCAAAAAATGAAACAACCCAAATGCATATCAGCTAATGAATGGCGGAACAAAATGTAGTGTATCCATGCAATGGAATAATATTCACCCATAAAAAGTAATGAAGTACTGATACATGCTACAACATGTGAGAATACTGAAAAATTCTGCTAAATGAAAGAAGCTAGAAATAAAAGGTCAAATATTGTATGATTCCATCCATAGGAAATGTCCAGAAGAGGCAAATCCATAGAGAAGAAAGTAGATTAGTTGTTGCTAGGGCCTGGGGGGAAGGAGCATAAAGCGTGAATGCTAAAGGGTATGGTTTTATTTTGGGGATGATGAAAAAGTTCTGGAATTAGAGAGTGGTGATGGTTGCACAATTCTGAATAGACTAAAAACCACTGATTTGTACACTTTAAATGGGTGAATTTAATGATATGTGAATTATATTTCAATTAAGCTGCTATTAAAAAAAGAAACAAAGGAAAGAAAAGAGGACATTTATATGCATCTCCTATGTGCCAAACAATGTGCCAAGGATCTAAAGATGTCTAAGCTTTAATTCTCAGAGGAGGTTTCAGTCTAGTGGAGGAAATGAGACAATAATAGATAATTTGCATATAATGTGGTCGGCACTAGGATAGAGCTATGTCCAGGATTCCCCACGGATCTCACCGGGGAAACTCTGAGAAGCCTTCCTGTCCCTCACTCCCACCCCAAGTCTGGGTCGGGTGTTTCCACTGCTCCTTGTGCTTCCTCCGTAGTTGCCCTTTATTATCTGCATTATAACTACCTGTGAACCTTTTCTTCCCGTAGACCATAACCACAGGTTCACTAGAGGTTTGCAAGGTTCCAGCTAAAGGGGAAGGATTGTATCTTTCATTCTGAAACTCCAGTGTCCAGCACCGGCTACCTGGAAGGAGAGCATTATAGTTTTTCCAGCTGGCTGCTATTCAACATTGTTAATGTAATTAACAGCACTGGATTATATATTTGAATGTGGCTGAAAGGGGGAAATTTTTAAGTTGTTACTGGAATAAAAAATTTTCAAAAGGCTGCTATTGGCCACTTGAGAAGGACTAAAGGAAGAGGGCTATACATGGAACCTACAGATGGGCAGGCTTGAAGGCTGGAAGTGTGCCTGAGAAGCCTACAGAGCTCGACAAGCGTCTGTAAGGGCTGGCAGTGTAGACACAGAGGCTCACACTCTTGCTTAATGAAACTGCATTAGGAGGCTTGCTCTTTGGCCAAGAAATCAGGACTCCCCCAGTCTTATGGAAATTCATCAGATTCAAGCTCATCCAAGACCTGCTGATCTGGGAGGTGCATGCTCACTAATCAAGTAGATTTGGTGCCGGTTTCTTTGGCTCTACTATCATCACTAGATTTGATACAACGTTGGACTTAGGACTAAGGAGAGCTAAAGGGCAATACCATTTTCCCACAAATATAGAAATGACTAATTTTCATGTTCAGGCAAGACTGACTGAAGGACCATCACCAAAAGCAGAGGTTGGAGGTCTGCATTTTACACATGTTCACCTTTCTACTTTGAGCTTTGTAAACCTCGGACCAGTACACTCAAAATAACCTTTGCTTGCTTGTTATAGTTCCACCTTATATGGTCACAGACACAAATCCCATGCTTGCATGGCACAGACTTCTAGGTAACTCATAGTCCTGTGGTTCAAATTTAAAAAGAAATACTAGAAAAATCTACAGGAAAACTTAGGAATCAATTCATTCCAAACACAGTTTTGGGAAGTCCATCCATAGTAAAAAACACAACAAAAAAATCCCAAAATCCCAATGGCTGTGTCCAGAGAACCACTTAGTTTTCAAGTGTGCATAACGGGGTGGGGTAGGGAGACTGCCAAAGGGAAAAGTCAGAGAGGCTCTGGACTTAGCCAGAATTTACTGATGGACCTAAGTGGTCAGTCCTTAGGAACCAAAAACAATCTGTGAATTAGTCCAATTTTTAAAATAAAAAACTATACAAGTTGTTCTCAATGTAGAAAGCAGTTCATCTTAGAAAAACTGGAACTATTAGCAAAAGATAAAATTACCTATAAATTCACCACCCAGAGATAACCACTGTAGCATTTTTTTTTTTTTTTGGTCTGTTCATCTTAAATTACTATGAGCGTGGCAATGTGTGCACATGCACATGTGTGTGCATGTACACACATACTTATAAAAACACAAAGTGACTTTTAAACAACAAAGTAACCCAGTTATTAAAGCAAGACCTTCCTTGTAAAGGCAGAAGGAATACACACATTGATGTCAGGAAAGCTACGTCTTGACCTCTTATGCCTAGACTGAGTCTAATTGATCAAGCAGACGTTTGAGATCTTGGTATCAGGTGCAGATGTCAGAGGTAAGAGAGAAAGACAGGTCATTTCCCTCTAATCTCATATGTGGGCACCAGTTGTAACACAGTTTGATACTTGTGTTACTTGTGGGACAGTGCCTCGGGAGCGACCACAATGGTGGGGCCCAAGAACACTGGCCAGGGTTGGGATGAAGCAGGTAGCTCACCTTCACTGCACCACATCTCACCGTAGCTAACCACTACCTGCCTACTTTATCTTTCGGCTTTGGCCATAGGGTATTGTTTCAGTTTGCTAAAAGCTGCTGAAAGCAGTATACCAGAAATGGGTTGGCTTTCACAATGAGGATTTATTAGGCTGCAAGCTTACAGTTTTGAGGTCGTGAAAGTGTCCAAATCAAGGTATCATCATGCGATGCTTTCTCCCCAAAGACCAGCACATGGAGGCACCTGCTGGTCTCTCCCTTCTCTTAGGGGTTTTGTTGCTTCAACTTCTGGTCTCCTCTCTCCTGGGTTCCACTGATTTCAGCTCTTTGCTCATGTGGCTTTCTCTCTCTGCTCCAGTGGCTTTTTTTTCTAGATTCTGTGGGTTTTTCTCTGTCTTCATCTTATTCATAAAGGACTGCAGTAAGAGGATTAAGACCCACCCTGAATCACACCCTACTGAAGTAAACTAATCAAACGAAGGTCCCACTTACAATAGGTTTACACCTAAGGACACGATCTTTACTGGAGTCCCTAAGACCCTCAAACTACCACAGGCACCGAAGATTTTCTCCTCCCCGTAGTTCACAATCTTTGTAGACTGTTGGATACTTTGACCTTTAAGGTCCACATGAACTCCAGAATCCAATGATAATCCAATTAGCGAATGGAATGGGATGCTTCCATTTTCTGAGTGCTAGTATGATAGGTGGTTTGCTTTGCTCTCATTTCTTCAAATTTTCTTTTTAGTGGGTAGATGAATAGGTGATAGACTATGCTTAGCTATATCATCAAACCTTCTACAAAATATCTACTTAAGTTGGTGGCAGTTGCTTACACAATCATACTAGTATACCCCCCACCTTTTATTTTTGTTTAAAATATTAATTCTGAACCATCTTAATTATCCAAAACAGTAACCACAGACAATGACACATCTATTGCTATGCCTCAGTCCATTATTCATCATGAAATAACTTCCACCCTGGAATAACACGCCACGTGAAATGAATAGGTAGGTGGGGATTCTCGTAAGCTTACTGAATGTAGTTGGTGATATCACGGGCTCATCAATTTTCCTAGAGAACGTCATCATTTCTTGCTCCTCTACAATTTCAGTGTCTCCATCTTTTTCCTTTTGCATACCCACCAAATGAGTCACATGCTGGCCAATATACCCAGCTAAGGTAAATGACCATGCCGTGCTAATTCTGTTGCCAGTAGTGGACCTAAATGGACAGATATTGTCAGTACTGGGTTCTGTGATGCTTGTCATCCCAGAATGGAAACAAATATGAGAGACACAACCCCTGGAAGCTATACTGAGGAACTATACTTGCAAGTTGTCCCAGGAGACTGGTAAAGAATGTTAATAACCCCAGCAAACAATTATGATCCATAATATGTGATAGTCCAAGGTTGATCTATTTCCCCAGTTCTTACTTGTTCAGATGCATTATTTTTAGGCCAATAAATTATGTTGCCACTTAACCAAGCATATTTTTATAAATGCAAAATCCAAGTGCTTGTTCAACAAAGTACTTGAGGATTTTTTTTAGGTGACACTTGGCAATGTCTGATTAATTGCTAAGTATGATTTTGCATATAAAATGGACTGACGCAGCAAAATGCTACTTTTTTATCCTTCAGTTGTAATAGCTTTATTAAGATATAATTCACACACCAAAACACTCACTCATTTAAAGTATAAAATCAATAGGTTTTTAGTATATTCACAGAGTTGTGAAACTATCACCACAATAAATTTTAGAACATTTTCATCACCCCAGAAAGAAACCCTATACCTTTACAAGTCACCCCTCATTCCTTCCATCCACACCACTTCCTCCACAGGCGAATAGTGATCTACTTTCTGTCTCTGCAGACTTGCCTCTTCTGGGCACCTCCTATGAATGGTTTCATACAGTACGTGCCCTTGTGACTGGTGGCTTACACTTAGCATAATGTTTTCAAGGTTTATCCATGTCGCTGCTAAGTAGCAAGTTAAAAAAAAAAGATTCTCAGAGGGACCTGGTGTAATGAAGTGGAAAATATTAGATATTTATACTACAAATCACGTAACAAACAACAATCTTGGCCTCTTGGTACACACTGGGTTCAAGGTCTTCTCCAGTATGTGTAATCAGAAGGCTGGGTATTTAATATTTTTTCTCTTCTTTTCTTAACCTCAGATCATCTTGTCATTTAA
This sequence comes from Cabassous unicinctus, assembly GCA_029593785.1. Taxonomy (NCBI): domain Eukaryota; kingdom Metazoa; phylum Chordata; class Mammalia; order Cingulata; family Chlamyphoridae; genus Cabassous; species Cabassous unicinctus. The sequence goes on along the minus strand of JAQZBX010030271.1, from coordinate 9,112 downwards.
AAAAAATTATATTACAAAAGTTGTAGGTTTACAGAAAAATCATGCAGAAAATACTGATTTTTCCAGACATGTCCCCTATACCCAGTTTTCACTATTATTAACACCTTGCATTAGTGTGGTAGCTTTGTTACAATTGATGAGACAGTGCTATTATAATTTACTATGAACTGTAACCCATAGCTTATAGGGTTCACTGTTTCTGTTGTACAATCCTACAGTTTTTAAATTTTTAAAATCCTAGTAGCATATATATATAATCTAAAATTTCCCCTTTTAATCACATTCAAATATATAATTCAATGGTAGTAATTACATTTGCGATGTTGTGCTACTATCACCATCATCCATTATCGAAACTTTTCTGTCACCTCCGATACAAACTCTGTACCAATTCCCCATTCCCCACCTCCAACAAGGCCCCCGGTAATCTTCATTCTAGTTTATGATTCTATGAATTTGCTTATTCTAATTATTTCATATCAGTGATATTAGACATGTTCTTTTTTATCTGGCTTATTTCACTCAACATGATGCCCATGTTGTCACATGTATCCGAACTTCATTCTTTTTTATGGCTGAATGATATTCCATTGTAAGCTGAATTAGTCACAAGGGAAATGAACTGACTAGAGATATCTGTAAATATTGAGATTTTATAAAATTGTCTCATGCAGCTGTGAGGAAGCACATGCCCAAATTCCATAGGGCAGGCTGCAAGCTGGGAACTCTGAGGAAGGTTTTTGATGAATTCCCCAGGAGAAGCTGTCTGTATGAAACACAGATGAAAATTCTATCTACTGATGCTGCAATAATCACTTCTCCTTTTAAAGCTTTCAGTTTATTGGATGTGACTTCTCTCATGGCTGAAGGCAATCTCCTCAGTTGATTATAGATGTAATCAGCCATAGATGCAATCAAATCACTGATGATTTAAGTCCACAAATTGCCCTCACAGTAACAATTAGGTAAGTGCTTCCTTGACCAAACAACTGGGCACCATTACCTGGCCAAGTTGACATAAGAACCGAAGTATCACATATGTATATACCACATTTTGTCTATTCAATCACCTGTTGATGGACATTTGGATTGATTGCTTCCATCTTTTGGTAATTGTGAATAATGTCACTATGGATAGCATTGTGCAAATAGCCGTTTGTTTCAATTCTTTTGGGTATATATATATAGAAGTGGGATTGCTGGGTCATATGGCAACTCTATACTTAACTTTCTGAGGAACAGTCAAACTGTCTTGCACAGTGGCTGCACAATTTTACATTCCCTCCAACAACGAATGAGTGTTCCTATTTCTCCATATCCTTTCCAACATTTGCTGTTTTCTGTTTTTTAAATAGTAGCCATATTAGTGGGTGTGAAATGATATTTCATTGTGGTTTTAATTAACATTTCCCTAATGGATAATAATGCTAAGCATCTTTTCATGCACTTATTGGCCAGAAATGTCATTCAAGTCTTTTGCCCATTAAAAAAACATTGTCTTTTTGTTGTTGAGTTGCAGGATTTCTTTATATATTCTGGATGTTAAACCCTTATTGGATATGTAATTTCTAAATATTTTCTTCCATTCTTGTCCTTTTACTTTCATGATGAAGACTGATGCACAAGTTTTAATTTTGATGAAGTCCCATTTTATCTATTTTTCCTTTTGTTGTTTGTGCTTTTGGTGTAAACTCTAAAAAATCATTGCCTGACACAATGTCCTGAAGATGCTTCCTTATATTTTGTTCTAGAAGTTGTATAGTTTTGGCTGTTATATTTAGGATTTTGATCCATTTTTTTTTTAAGATTTATTTTTATTTATTTATTTTCCTCCACCCCCTTGTTGTTTGTACTTGCTGTGTCTGTTCGTTGTGTGCTTGTCTTCCTTTTAGGAGGCACCGGGAACTGAACCCGGGACCTCCCATGTGGTAGGAGGGAGCTCAATCACTTGAGCCACATCCGCTTCCCATTTTTGATCCATTCTGAGTTCATTTTTGTATATGCTGTGAGGTAGGGCCCACTGTGATTCTTTTGTATATGGATACCCAGTTTTCTCAGCACTATTTGTTGAAGAGACTATTCTTTCTCCATTGAGTAGACTTAACACCCTTGTCAAAAATCAATTGGTCATACCCTAGAAGAAAAAGAAGACCTCAACAAACCAATCACAAGTAAAGAGATTGAAACAGTCTTCAAACAGCTCCCCAAAATGAAAAGCTCAGGACCAGATGGTTTCACCAGTGAGTTCTACCAAGCATTCAAAGAAAATTTAATACCAATCTTACTCAAGCTCTTCCAAAACACTGAACAAGAAGGAACACTACCAAACTCAGTCTATGAAGCCAATAGCACCCTAATACCAATGCCAGATAAAGATATTATGAAAAAAAAAAAGGAAATTACAGACCCATTTTTCTAATGAATAAGAATGCAAAAATCCTCAACAAAATACTTGCAAATCAAATCCAACAACATATTAAAACATTATTCATCCTGATCAAGTGGGTTTTATATAAGACATGCAAGAGTGGTTCAAACACAAGAAAATCAATCAGTCTAATACACCACATTAATAAATCAAAGAAGAAAAATCATATGATCCTATCAATTGATGCAGAAAAGGCATTTGGCAAAATACAGCATCCTTTCCTGATAAAAATACTACGAAAGATGGGAATTGAAGGAAACTTTCTCAACATGATAAAGGCCATATATGAAAAACCCACAGCTAACATTGAACGCAATGGTGAAAGACTCAAAGCTTTCCTGTTGAGATATTGTTCAATATAGTGCTAGAGGTTCTAGATAGAGCAATCAGGCAAGAAAAAGAAATAAAAGGCATCTAAATCAGAAAAGAAGAAGTAAAACTTTCCTTATTTGCAGATGATATGATACTATATCTAGAAAGTCCCGAAAAGTCTACTAGAGAGCTGCAAGAGCTAAAAAACAATTTCAGTAGAGTGTCAGGATACAAGATCAATATGCAAAAATCAGTGGTGTTTCTATACAATTATAATATGCAATTTGAGGAGGAAGTCAGGAAAAAATTCCATTTAAAATAGCAACTAAAAGAATCAAATATTTAGGAATAAACTTAACCAAGGATGTAAAGCACTTGTATTCAGAAAACTATTATATGTTGTTAAAAGAAATAAAAAAAGACCTAAATAATTGGAAGAACACTCCATGCTTATACATTGGAGCACTAAATATCATTAAGATGTCAATTCTACCCAAACTGATATACAGATTCAATGCAATCCCAATAAAAATTCCACCAGCATTTTTTAAACAAATGGAAAACACAATTATCAAACTCATTTGGAAGGTAAGGGACCCTGAATAGCCAGAAACATCTTAAAAAGGAAAAGCAAAGTTTGAGGACTCTCACTTCGGGTCTTTAAATCATATGACCTAGCTACAGTGGTAAAAACAGCATGGTACTGTCATAAAGAAAGACACATAGACCAATGGAACTGAAATGATGGTTAACAAACAGACCCTCATATCTATGGTCAAGTGATTTTTGAGAAGCCTACCAAACCCACCCAGCTAGGACAGAACAGTCTATTCAACAAATGGTGCTGGGAGAACAGGATATCCATAGCCAAAAGAAAGAAAGAGAACCCTTATCTCACACCTTATGCAAAAATTAACTCAAAATGGATCAAAGACCTAAATATAAAAGCAAGAACCACAAATCTCGTAAAAGAAAATGTAGGAAAATATCTTCAAGACTTGGTGGTAGGTGGTGCATTCTTAAACCTTACACCGAAAGCACAAGCAACAAAGGAAAACATGGATAAATGGAACCTCCTCAATCTTAAACATGTTTGTGATTCAAATGACTTCATCAAAAAGACATTGCAGTTGTCCTGCATGACATTGCAGTGATGAGTACAAGCCATTATATATTTTGTCATAACCTACAAAATTGTGCAGGACAGAGTGTAAACTATAATGTAAATTGTAATTCATGGTTAGTAGCAATGCTTCAATATGTTTCCATCAATTTTAACAAGTGTACCAAAACTAATGAGGGACGTTGTTGATGTGGGAAAGTATGGTAGGGGAAGGGAGTGGGGCATATGGGAATCCCTTATATTTTTTATGTAACATTTATGTAATCTAAAGCTTCTTTTAAAAAATTAATAAAAAAAATAAAACAAAAGAAAAAAAAAAAAAGAAGGTGAAAAGGCAGTCCACTCAATGGGAGAAAATATTTGGAAACCACATATCTGTTAAGGGTTTGATTTCCATTTACATAAAGAGATCATACAACTCAACAATAAAAAAGCAAGCAATCCAATTAAAAATGGGCAAAAGATTTAAAAAGACATTTTTTCCAAAGAGGAAATATAAATGGCCAAAAAGCACATGAAAAACATGTTCAATATCACTAGCTATTAGGGAAATGCAAATCAAAACAACAATGAGATATCATCTAACACCACATAGAATGGCTATTATTAAAAAAACAGACAACAATAAGTGCTGGAGAGGATGCGGAGAAATAGGAACACTCCTTCACCATTGGTGGGATTGTAAAATGGTGCAGCCTCTGTGGAAGAGAATTTGGAGGTTCCTCAGGAAGCTAAATACAGAACTGCCATATTTTCCAGCAATTCCTCTACTAGGAACATATCCAGAAGAACTGAGAACTGTGACATCAACAGACTTCTGCACAACAATGTTCATAGTGGCATTATTCATAATTGCCAAAAGGTAGAAACAACTCAAGTATCCATCAACCAATGAATGGATAAACAAAATGTGGCATATACATATGATGGAATACTATGCTGCAGCAAGAAGAAATGAAATTGGGACACATGATAACATGGATGAATCTTGAAGACGTTATGCTAAGTGAAGTAAGCCAGACACAAAAGGACAAATATTGCGTGGTCTCATTAATATGAACTAAATACGAAGAATAAATGCATGGAGTTAAAACCTAGAGTATAAGTTTTTAGGAGATAAGAGGAGGGCTGAGAAGGAGTACTGATGCTTAATGTATGTAGAAGTTTTAATTAACTTGACTGTAAAAGTGTGGAAATGGATAAAGTTTATGGTTACACATCATGGTGAGTAGCAACTGGTTTATGAATGGGATTGTGGCTGAAAAGGGTAGTCTAGGCATGTAAATGTCAATTGAAAGAAGGCTAGAGAATAATCTAGGGACTGAATAACACAGTGAACCCAGAGGTGGCTGTGAATTGTGGTTGATGGTACAGATGCAAGAGTGTCCTTCTGTGAGCTACAGCAGATGTACGTCACTATTGCAGGGTGGTGGGAATGTGGAGAAGCATGGGAAAAATACAATTGGTGTGACCTATGGTCTGTGGTTAACAGCAATACTGTAATATTCTTGCATCAATGCCAAAGATGTACTGTGTTGATAACGGGGGAGTATGGAAAACGTGTGCCAAATGTACACTATGGACCATGGTTGATGGTAATAGTCTGATGATATATCTCATAATCTGTAACAAATATTCCACCATGGTGTGGTGTGTTGGTGAAGGAGTGTTATATGGGAATTCTACACATGTGCATGATTTTTTTGTAAGTTCACAACCTCTGTAATAAAAATATATTAAAAAATAATAGGGTGGGTTGGGGGAAAATACACCAAATATAAGATATGGACTACAGTTAGTAGTAATATTTTGATGATGCTCTTGCATAGTTTGTAATAAATGTTTCACAACAATGCAAGGCGTTAGTGATGGGGTGATGTATGGGATCCCTATATGATGTTATGCATGTTTATTTTGTAAGTTCACAACTTTTACTATACGCTTATTGTTTATGCATGTTCATGTATGAATGATATTAGAGTAAAATCAAATCTAATCAAATAAAATCAATTTGTCATAGATGTGAGGGTCTGTTTCTGATCTCTCAATTCTATTCCATTGGTCTGTAAGTCTGTCCTTGTGACAGTACCATGCATTTTTGACTACTGTAACTTTGTAATAAGTTTGAAAATCCGATAATATGACTCATTCAACTTTATTCTTCTTTTTCAAGAAGGTTTTGAAAATTTGGGACCCCTTCCCATTCCATGTAAATTTGATGATTGGCTTTTCCATTTCTTCAAAGAAGGCTTTTAGAATTTTGATTGGTATTTCATTGAATTCATAAATCACTTTGAGCAGAAATGACAATATTTAGTCTTCCAATCTGTGAACAAAGAATGTCCTTCTATTTATTTAGGTTTTCATTGAATTTCTTTTGGCAATGTTTCACAGTTTTTCATATATAAGTCCTTTACATCCTTGGTTAAATTTATTCCTAGATATTTTGGTTCCTGTAGTTGCTATTGAAAATGAGAGATTTTCTTGGTTTCCTCTTCATATTGTTCATGATTAGTATATAAAAACACTATTGATTTTGCATGTTGTTCTGGAACCCCTCTGCTGAATTTGTTAGCTCTAGTAGCTTTGTTGTGAATTTTTCAGGATTTTCTATCTATAGGGAAAGTTTTACCTCTTCCTTTGCATTCTGCATTCCTTTGATTTCTTTTTCTTGCCTAACTGACGTGTTTAGAACTACTAGAACAATGTTGAATAACAGTGGTGAGAGAGGCATACCTGTCTTGTCTCTGATCTTAGAGAGAAAGGTTTCAGTCTTTCACAACTAAGTATATTAGCTGTGGACTTTTCACATATGCCATTTATCATGTTCAGGGCTTTCCCTTCTAAGTTTAGTTTTCTAAGTGTTTTAATCAAAAAGGGGTTTTGGATGTTGTCAAATGCCTTTTCTGCATCAACTGATGCTGATGTCTTTTGTTCCCCTTCAATCTATTAATGAGGTGTATTTAATTAATTTTCTAATTTAATGAACCATCCTTGCATGCCTGGGAAAAATCTCACTTGATTATGGTGCGTACTTCTTTTAATGTGCTGTTGGAATTGGTTTCCTAGTATATTGTTGAGGATTTTTGTAATCATAAGGGATATTGATGTATATTTTTCTTTTCTTGTGGTTTCTTATCTTGTTTTGGTATTAGGGTGATGTTTGTCTCATAGAATGAGTTGGGGGAATGTTTCCTTCTTTTGAATTTTTTGGAAGAGTTTGAGCAGGACTGGTGTTAATGGAATGTCTGGTAAAATTCACCAGTAAAACCATCTGGTCGTGGGCTTTTCATTGTTGGGAGGTTTGTGATGACTGAAACAATCTCTTTACTTGTTGGTCTGTTGAAAACTTCTATTTCTTCTTGAGGGTAGTTTGTGTGTTGCCAGGAATTTGTCCATTTCATCTAGGTTATCTAATTTGCTGGTATACAGTTGACCATTGCATAGTCTTATAGCCCTTTTTATTTCTGTAGGATTGGTAGTAATGTTCCCCCTTTAGCTATTTGTACCTTCTCTCTCTCTCTCTTTTTTTTGTCAGTCTAGCTAAATATTTAACAATTTTATTAATCTTTTCCAAGAACCAACTTGTAGTTTTGTTGATTCCCTGTATTTTTTTCTCAACTTCATTTATTTCCTTCCTTCTGCTTGCTTTGGTTTAGTTTGCTTATCTTTAGATCATCCAGTTATGAGGTTAGGTCTTTGTTTTGAGATCTTTATTCTTTTTTCAATATAAGCATTTAGAGCTATAAACTTCCTTCTCAGCACTGCCTTTGCTGCATCCATAAATTTTGCTATGCTGTGTTTTTGTTTTCATTCTCCTCAAGATATTTTCTAATTTCCCCCTGTGATTTCTTCTTTGACCCATTGGTTGTTTAAGGGGGAAGATTTTTTTATTTGAGAAGTTGTGAGTTTACAGAACAATCATGCATAAAATACAAGGTTCCCACGTACCACCCTATTATTAACATTTTGTATCAGTGTGATACATTTGTTACAAGTGATGAAAGCACATTTTAATAATTTATTACTAATTATTCTTATATATACCCTTTTTTGTCTCTCAATTCTGTTAATATGTACTTTCATATTCATTTGATTTTTCTGTACTGCACCATTTTGAGTCCCTTCTCATTTTTTCCATATATATCTTTCATATACTTTCTTTGTGGTTACCATGGGGCTAAAAATTATCATCCTGAATTTGTAACAATTACGTTTGATTTCATAGCAACCTAACTTAAATAGCATACCCAAACACTGTTCCTATACAGCTCTGTCCCCCCATTGTTTTGTTGAACTTGTTTACAAATTATAACTTTATGCATTGTATTCCCTAAACCATAGATTTGTCATTCATTTTATGCATTTGCATTTTTGAGCCTGTAAGAAGTAAAAACTGGAGTTACATTCCAAAAAATACAACACAATAGTACCGGCATTAATAGCTACCCACACGGTTGTATTTACTGGGGATCTTTATTTCTGTCACTTCAGTCTATTGTCTCGGGTCCTTTCCTTTTATTCTGAAGAATTCTCTTTATAATTTCCTGTAGGGCAGATGTAGAGGTGACAAACTCCTCCAGCTTTTGTGTATCTAGGAGTGTTTGTATGCTGATCTTGAACCCAGCCACTTTGTTGACTTCATTTATTAGCTCTTTTGTTGCACACTGGACATTTTAATATTTTAAAGGGTTAGATGTGGTATTTAGTCCCTGAACTGCCTGTTCCTTGAGTTTGTTCCCAGCTTGTGATATGATAGATTCTTGGCATGCCAGGAGCTAACAAAACCAAACAAACCAATGCAAAAGCTGTCTCTCCCAGTCTTTGCAAACTGTCTCTCAGCTGGCTAGTGGTCTCCTTCAGAGTTCATCCCTCCAATCAAGATCAGTACCAGGAAATGCCAAGTGCAGGGTCTTCCCTGTATTTTCTGAGCCTGTGTCTTGTCCTGGGCTTGCTATTGGCTGTTGGAATTCCCCTGTTGACAGGAATTCGAATGCCCCCTCTACTTTCTATGAAATTGGCCCCTTCCCTCTCCGGGGTGCCCTAGTGTATGACTTAAAGCAGGTAAGTCTTTGTCCCAGGCCACTTTGACTTAATCGTTTCTTACATTGCTTTAGCTGTCCCAAGTTTCTTCTGCCTGGAGGGCAAATTTCAGGAGGAGGAGTCTGAGAGGCATTTACTAGGTCCATCTTTCAGGCTGTCTCCTGATTGAGTGGCACCCATATACAGCCCCCCGCCCCCCCCCCCCC